>JACEEZ010025331.1:17500-40000 GCA_016584305.1 Chionoecetes opilio | reverse complement strand
TTAAGCCCCGCCTCTCCCCTACTGAGCCAATCACGGCTTGTTTACAACCGTCGCCCACCCGTTCCCCGCACGCAAGGCTATGGCGGGCCCGTCGCCATGGCAACGGTCAATCCCGCGATGGCACTGCCACGCCAGCTTGCCTCATGGAGCAAGAACAGCAAGAAGAAACACGTCAGGGAGTGCCGTTGAAAAAGGCCTGACTCCCGACCAACAACTGAACTGAACTCATGGAGAAGAAAGAAAGTATTAGCTTATGGAAACATTCAGAAAGAGGAGTACAGCGTAATATTCAGGTTTTTCCAATTATACTGAAATATTACGAGACACTAATAACCTCGCTGTGCATTCGATCCTGGAGCAACAACAAGACTCGTTTAATACTCGTTTAGGCTGCCAGCTTTCACGGTGCCGAGGCCTAAAAAAGAGGCTTATGTCCTCATCACTCGCGTCCCGATAACAAGGAAATGTTTTACAAAATGTTTACGTATTACAGACGTGCGTGTGTGTGTGTGTGTGTGTGTGTGTGTGTGGTGTGTGTGTGTATGACTGTCTGTCTATTTATGATGTCTCTCTCTCTCTTTCTTTCTTTTCTCTCGCACTACCCGTCAGGGTGGCTCGACTCGTAGAGCTGTTGTCTTGCGTGTGCAGCGTCCCTGGGCATTCGGTCAGCGGTTCGAGTCCGCCAAGTTCGTCATGGCGTGGTGGCGCTTTGTATAGTCAATAACCTTGTAGTTGGTACGTACTTGCAAAGTGTCTAGATAGGATCAAAGTATCTCTTTCTCTCGCACTCTTTTTTCTCTATCAATCTATCAATCTATTTATCTCTCTCTCTCTCTCTCTCACACACACACACACACACACACACACACACACACACACACACACACAGACAATTTCTACTACAGTATATAAATACTTTCTTATCGGGGAAGTACTTCCTCGTAATTGGGGGAGGCGGGAGCGGAGTGGTTAGCGTCTCCGACTGGCGTTCTCAGTGACCCGAGTTCGATCCCCGTAGAAAACCGAAACCTTTCTGCACCGTCGAGTGGCCTAAGAACACCCACATGCCCTGCCCATCAACTCTATATATGCGCATATATGTTTTGGTTTGCCTGTTTTAACCTCAGCAACGTGTTTTGTTTGAATGGATCGCATACGTCAGAACATAAGGGCGAGAAGACGAGGACTTGACATGAACACACAGGGTTTTAGTGTGAGTACAATACATACATATATATAAGCATACATACAATATGTGAATACTCTAGGGTGAAGGCAGGGACAGGAACACATGAGTAGCATCATGGGTATATGTTCTCTACGTGACATAAATATAGCATAGTATTCCTTAGCCATGGAAGTATTATGTATTTTCTGTATTTTTTGTATTTCTTAATTGCATTTTGTATCTTTGTATCTTTTTATATTTGTTTTTTGTTTTGTTTTGGTGTATAGAACAAGAGAACTTTACCTGATGGCCGACTCACCTTGTTTTCCTACAATGAAATACATCTTTTTTGTCTGTATTATTGAGGTGACTAACCCTTCTCTTTCCCTCCTACAGGTAAGTGTTTGTGGCCTCCTGGCGGCGTGGCAGAGGGGGAATGTTGACCTTGGTGCCTTGTCCTACAGTGGTATATTTCGGTTGAGGTGTTTGGTATATTTATTACTGTTTTTTCTATCAATACAATTTTTGGGGCGAGGGTGAACAGTTTTTATTTTTGGGGGGGAGGGAGAGAGAGAGAGGAGGGGAGAGAGGGAGAGAGAGAGAGAGAGAGGAGAGAGAGAGAGAGGGGGAAGGGAGAGAGAGAGAGAGAAGAGAGAGAGGAGAGAGAGAGAGATGAGAGAGGAGAGAGAGAGAGAGAGAGAGAGAGAGAGAGAGAGAGAAAAGGGGGGAGGAGAAGGGGAGTAGTAGGGGGGGGATAGCGTGCCCCTTCACTCATGAGTCCCATTTTAACCCGTCAGTCGGCTCCATTCCCTCATCATGGATTTCGTGATTCCGATGGCAGTAGTGAAGATATGGCACTCTCAGCCAATCAGCGCCTGACTTGCCGAGGCTCACCTGCAGAGGATCTTGGAACCCTTTCTAACTCCAAGCTGTTCACAGAGGGATCAGAGATCATCCTTAATATGAGGAGGTCACCTGTTTTGAAAAGCCATGATTTAAAGTATAAAGAGAGACCAGTGATGAGAGAAGATACTCAAAGAAAGATAATACATCCCCATAAAGTCCGTCCATCAACATTTGCCTTCCCAGCAAGTGTTTGATGCCGCCTCAGCCCCCAAGCTGGAGCCGCACGTGTGGCGTGGGCCCGACGCGAGGCCGCCACCTGGGAGGAGGCAAAGGCCCCCGATGCTCCCTCAAGAGAATGGCGATGCCCGGCATTGTAGGCGCGAGATGCAGGCAGCGCCCGCCGGGAGCCTGAGGGAAGTCGTAACCAGGAAATGCATCCCACCCGTCATTTAGGGTCAAAGAAACCCATGGCGAAAACCAGCGACGGGCAGCCTGCGCTGACAAGGGGACGCCGCGCGGAAACCCTCGCATCACGACGTTCCCCTATGAGAACGCCCTTTTTGATGAGGACCCTCGCATCACGACGCTGCCTTACGAAAACGATGTTATGTTTGAGCAAACCTTAGCGGGGACGGCGAGTCGTCCCATAATTGTGTCTATGAACACTGCGTCAAAGGGTCGATGGCTTTTCCGGTGAGTGGGTCTACGCCAACGAGGTGCCGATGCTTGACGTGAGCGGCGGAGGCCAAGTGTGGCGGCGAGGGCGTCTACGCCAACGGTTTTGACATGGTAGATGTCACTATGCAAAGTGTGCCCGCGGCGAGGGCAACTACGGCCAACAATTTTGGGCCATGGTAGATGTAAACCATGGAAAGTGAGCCCCGCAGAGAGGGCGTCTACGCCAACGCTATTGAATGGCAGATGTAACCATGGAAAGTGAGCCCTGCGGCGAGGGGGACTTCATGATAACGTCACCAAGATGGAGGGGGAGCGGGGAGCGTGATCTCGCAGGTCATTTAAAGCGAAGGCTGAATTATAGGCAAGAAGAGCAAATGCCTACTCGCGCCGCTAAACGGCCCAATGAAATCTTGAGCTCACAAAAAAGTGATGCAAGGGCAGTGGAGGGACAGAGCGCCCACCAGCACTTCAAGGCGGGAATTGAGGCAGCTTGCAGTGTGCAGCAGCGGCAGATTCCCGCACAGGACAAGTATGCACAGCGTCATCCCGCAACTCAACGGGGAAAAAGAAGCGGCGGCCAGGCGGCGTGCAAGCACAGCGGCAGCCAGCGGCGCCACCTAGGCTGCCAAACCCCCGCGGCCAAGACGCCTTCGCTTCAGACTGGATGACGTGCCTCACCCCGTCAAAGACCGGGAATTCCTTTATTATGATTATCATAGACTGAAACATGGGCACGTTGCAACAATGGGCAGCCCCCCTCGAGGCGCTGGAACAACGACCAGGAGGCGTTCCAGAAAGATGTGCAGGCCATGGCGGCAAGGCGCGGCTTCACCCATTCAGGAGACACGCGCAGCACACTTACTAGAGCAAAAAAGAAAAAAAAGCACGCCTGCGTCAGAGAAAGGCGTTCCGGTAAAGGAAAGGTGGCAGGTTCCCTCCGGGTGGGTGCAACATGTGCCCGGGAGCCCCGGCACGTTTTGCCAAGAGGACTTGAACAAGCCTGCTCCTCAAAAACGAAAGCTACAGCACATCACAGTAACTGTTATGCGGCAAGACATTGCATGTAAAGAGAAACAAAAGTTTCCTTACGAGGGGGAAATGGAAATGGGAAAATACTTTCCGGGGCCGCTAAAACGGGCGAAGACAAAGGGACGCGGAGAAAGGAACACCAAGAAAACAAGAGTGGAGGCCGCCTGCCCTTGGAAAAACAGTGATTCCACCGCCACGGCACAAGGGTTAAGGCAACCTGCAGGTTCCCAGAAGACCCATTCGCTGATCCCCGGCCCCGATCCAAACCACCACAACGTGAGCCTAACGACAGAAGTGGAACAAGGTGATGGTGGCAGAAGTGGTGGGGGAAACCAAATAATCCGCCGCCAAGATCCGAGGATGAGACAAAACTATAGGTCCCAGAGGACCCACGGGGCCGATACCTGGCAGGTCCCAAACAGTCACACGTCACAGAGAAGAGAATGCATAACTGCCCTGCCAATGGAAGGACGGGGAAACCCCGGGACCAGAAATACGAGGTTCAGACAAAACTGCAGGTCGCAGAGGCCCCGCTCACTGAGTCCTGACTAGTGTAACCAACCTGCCCCCGGGTTTTTAATAGGCACGCTTGAAGAAGAAAAAACTTACCCTAAGTTTAAAGCTAAAGCTGGGAAAAGAAATCCATGAAAACAGATTTACGTAGGACTGAGTCATCAAATTGGCCAGCTGATGCTGAGTATCGATCTAATCTGTTGATAAACGCCTCAACCGTGTCACTGTGAACTACCTGTGCCGAAAAGGAGTTCCAAATATTTACAACTGTATTGAAGAAAAATGTGCTTCGCTTCATGTGACCGAAATCGTTTACTAATGATCTTGTATGCATTACTACGAATCGTGCTTGTCCGACGATCAATATTCAACAGTCGCTTATGTTAGAATTATCGAAGCCATGAGACATTTCACTATTAAGTGTCCTTGCAGCCTACGTTTTGACAAACTAAATAATTGAAGTTCCTGGAGTCGCTCTTCGTATGGCTTGTTTCGCAGCGCGGGATCATTTGAGTAACTTTTCTTTGTACTCTCGCCCGCTGTTTCTCTCTGTTCTGTAGTGAGGCGACCAGAACTGAACGCAACATTCAAGATGAGGACGCACTATCGCACTGAAAAGTGTGAGAATGACTTTTTCAGACTTACATTCGAGAGTTCTGATGAAACCGATTAATTTGTTAGGCCTCTTAACGACTTCTGAACAATGTTCACTGGGCTTGAGGTGTTGCTAACAATTATCCCCAAGACTATTTCTGTTACATTGGAAAGTACACGTCTGTTTATTTATCATTATTACTACATTACTATCTATTCTATCATTACTACTTTTTCTTTCTATTACTACTCTTGTTATTACTACCTGTATGCAAAACGTTATTACTATCTATATATGCAAAACTCACACACACACACACACACACACACACACACACACACACACACACACACACACACACACACACCACACCCACAAAACACAACAACACACACACAACACACACACACACAACAACAACACACACACACACAACACACCCCACACACACAAACACACACACCACACACACACACACACCACCAACACACACAACACACCCCACACAACACACACACACACACACACACAACACACACCACACAAACACACACACACACACACACATACACACACACACACACACACACAACATACACACACACACACACACACACACACACACACACACACACACACACACACACACACACACACACACAGGACTTGCAAGGGCTCGCCAACATGTAACACTGGTGACAAGCAAAGCAGCGAGGCATTCCACTTATACGCTTCATAGAGATAGATAGATAGATAGATATTTTATTGTCCACAACACTAGATAGATAGATAGATAGATACACAGTGCGGAGTCAATAGGGAGCTTTAAAAGGAGTCTGGATAGGTTCATGGATGGGGATGAAAGGTGGATGTAGGTAGTGTTAAGTAACAGGAACTACCACGTGTAGGTCTCGCGGCCTCTTGTAGCTTCTTTATTTTTGCTTATATTTTAGAGTGGAAGGGAGGTGAAGCTTAAGGGAATGTGGATGGGGTGGAGGAGTAGAGTGGAAGGGAGGTGGTGGAATGTACGGGAATTCGGGAAGGTGGATGGAGGAGGAGGAGGAGGATGGGATGGAGGAGGAGGAGTTGAAGGAGGAAGAAGAAGAGTTGAATGATAAGGAGGAGGAGGAGGAGGAGGAGGAGGAGAGAAACATAGGTGGATAAGTAAGAAGAGGAACACTCAATTACTGCTATATATTAATGTGAAGTAATGATTGAACGTGGCAAATGGCAATACCCGGCAAGTCGTCAAGTATGGCAACACAACCACCATCGCCACCACTACCACCATCACCACCGCCTCCTCCCTCCCTCCCTCCCACCCTCTCATTACTCGATGTTTTCTCCCCTGCCTGGCTCTCGCAATGGCCTCAGTTGTTACAGCGGACAAAAACACCTTACCAATTGCAGCTCCTACGTTCTCTTCAGCTAATGGTAACCTTGGTAACCTGTATAGGGGTCAGGAAAACACACTTGTCTCGCCTTCCTCCCCTCCCATCCTCTCATCCCCTTCCTTGCTCTCTCGTCTTTTCCCGGCGCGCGCACAAACTTCAGTGCTTTGAATATAATAGGCCCCCTCGATCACCAACACGAGACTTTAAAATATTTTTACCCATATTTCGACAATAAGGCGGCTATAACTAGGGGATAGTGTAGCAATAGGTGCTCCTCTACACTAAAATACGTCGAGGACCCGCAAAGAAGTCATGTATAACTCGAGAAATGACGAGTGTGTGAGTGATTTACTGTTTCATATTTGGTGGTTATGAAGCCATTGAGTCCATCTTCGGATTCCCCGCTGGCCAATCACAGGGGAGGGGGGAGAGGGAGGTATGCTTAGCGTCTATCTAACTCACAGTGAGGAGGAACAGGGGTGAGGCAGGAAGTACTACGCGTGTCTGTAAGTATAGTGGAATCAGTGCAGTTTTTTTGGCAATGTTTACAAATTTTTGGGAACTGAAATAGTGCAGAAATATAGCATAACAGGAAAAGTCATCTATTTCTAGATCTCGTATAGCAAATAACATAAGAATTCTAGTAGTGTTAGTCATTTTAACTTGGGAAGGAGGGCGAGGAGAGTGTATATTGCCTCCATCTAAAAAAGTACTAAATTTAGGCAAGGAAAAACTAGTCAGTGGTCTCAGAAAATGACCGCGCAGCCCTCGTTCATTTTGACCTGTGTGTGAAAACAGTGTGTAGCAAGGCCAAGGGAGGAAGGCCAACCTCTCCTTTGGCCTTGGTGTGTAGTATAAGGAAATACTTCACGGGATATCTTGTGTGCGGGGAGACATTGGTGGGTGTTGTGGTGTGTTGCTGAGAGCTTGTGAGAGTAGGCACCCCCGCCGCCACGCCCCCGCTCTCCCCCAAACCCCCTTGTCCCCCCAGTTCACCCCCCCTTCCTGCCTCTCTCCAGTGTGTGGGGTGAGGGGAGGCACTTCTGATGCTGGGGAGGGTGCACGTTATCGCTGTCCTTGACTTCCCTCACGTAGGCAAATAACCTGCATGGTGTGTGTTGTGGTTATGATAGTGTAATATAATTGTAATGTAATTTAGTCATAAGAGTGAAGGAGAGGAGGGGTGACAAGACATACTTATTGCATAACCTTTCCTTCTTGCTACTTTTGTTTACTTTCTCCTTCCTCCTTCCTTTATTTCATTTCCTTCCTTTTCCTTCTCTTCGTTTTATTTCCTTCTTTCTTTCATTCCCTTTCCTTATCTTCCTTCTCGTTCCCTTATCTTCCCTTACAAATGCCTTTCCCTTTTCCCTTTTCTTCCCCTCCCTTCTAATACTCCCCCATATTTCCGCTCTGACCTCCTTCCTTCCCATCTATATCCCGTTCAACACACCCACACTATCCTTGCCACACACACACACACACTCTCCATCCACCTTGCCGTACACTCCACCACCTGCCTTCCTCTCTCCATCCACCTTCCCCATCCCCATCAAACCTTAACACACACACACACACACTACTACTATATATTATCGTTAACGCTTATTTTCGTATAATATGACTCCTAATTATCTATTGCAGGGTTCTTCAAAGTACGGGTCGCGAACCCATTACTGGGTCGCAAGCTTTTGCTCAGTGGGTCGCCACGTCGTAAATTATATAAATAATATGTGACATCTATAATAATATAAGCGAAAGTGTGTCTGTCTGTCTGTCTGTCTGTGTGTGTGTGTGTGGTATAGGTTCCGCCCTCCGTGGCGCAATCACCTCATATGGCACATTTTTGGAACCAGGTCGACCAGGGGAAGGTTTTAAGCCCACTTATGAGATGATCCGATCACTTTTTTTTTTTTTTTTAGCGAGAATTGTGGAAAAAAAGTGGGTTGCGAGAATTGAGGAACCTTGATGAGGGTGATGGGTAATGGGTGAGTGAATGGGTGGCGTGGGTGGGTAATGGGTGTGGGGTGGGTGGGTGAGTGAATGGGTGGGGGTGATGGGTGATGGGTGAGGGAATAGGTGGGGGTGATGGGTAATGGGTGAGTGAATGGGTGTGTGGTGATGGGTAATGGGTGAGTGAATGGGTGGGGGGTGATGGGGGAATGGGTGAGTGAATGGGTGGGGGGTGATGGGTAATGGGTGAGTGAATGGGTGGGGGGAATACATACATTTCTACATGCATGATTTCAGGAAAGTTAGAAGGGGCTATCTGGAGAGTCCGTGTTTGGTGGGCCGAAGGCCCACCAAACACAGGTGGTGGGCCGCCCACCAATAGCCCTCCGCAGGAGCTAGCCAAAAAGTCCGCCCGGAGGGCGGCTTTGCAGCTAGTGCATTAATAAGAGAGAGAGAGAGAGAGAGAGAGAGAGAGAGAGAGAGAGAGAGAGAGAGAGAGAATGCCGATGGGAGAAGGCAGGACTTGTACGCATAATTTTCACTTGCCAATCAATACTATTTTTTTCTACTTACGTAGTTACAATTTACACAGTACTTCTACATATTTTTTAAATACTTTTAATAAATAAAATTTACATTGGCACTCAAAGCACTCAAGCACTCAAACATATGCAATCATTTTGAATCCATAGATGCACTCATTTTCGGATGACTGTGACCCTTTATAGTGTTATTCTTAATTAAAGGTCACGGGGTGAACCCATCACCCCTACAGGACAGGTCACTGCCCTGTAGGGGTGACGGTCTGTAGGGGTGATGGCCTGTAGGGGTGGTGGCCTGTAGGGGTGATGGCCTGTAGGGGTGATGGCCTGTAGGGGTGATGGCCTGTAGGGGTGATGGCCTGTAGGGGTGATGGCCTGTAGGGGTGATGGCCTGTAGGGGTGATGGCCTGTAGGGGTGATGGCCTGTAGGGGTGGTGGCCTGTAGGGGTGATGGCCTGTAGGGGTGATGGCCTGTAGGGGTGATGGCCTGTAGGGGTGATGGCCTGTAGGGGTGATGGCCTGTAGGGGTGATGGCCTGTAGGGGTGATGGCCTGTAGGGGTGAAGGCCAGTGACTGCCTTGACAGGCAGGACACTTGCGTTGCTGCCCAGAGGTACACATCACTAAGGTGGTATTGGTCGAGCGGTTTTTAAGTAATGTCTAAGTATTGTAAAGCAAATTATTACTATTGGAGATAATGACATGTTGTTTATAGGAAGGCGAGAGACAAGTGTTTACGTGCGCCACTCTTCTTCCTCTTGTGACCTGCATCGCCACGGGTCTTCCCTTGCTGCGGACACTTTCTAATGCAGATTTGGCTTTAATTCATAATAATAATGAATTAATAACTAATATTTTTATGATTATTTTTTCTAAGATTATTATTATTTTTTTTTAGTGCTTTGCGACAAAAATTCTTGTAAAAACAAATTTAATCGAACCTCTACACAGCGCGCCAAAGTATTGTTCGCGACATCATAACACAGCGCTTCCATACGGGAATTCAGAAAATGTACTCTATGGCAGCCTACTGACTTCCGAGAGAGATATCTTACATATGGCCACTCGTTTAAAGCAGGGGCAGTCCATCAAGACCGTTGAGGATTGATTTCAATATGCCACTTGTCAATCATAGACGAAGCATTTTGAAAAGTATCACTTTACTCCCCGCGAGTAATTTGAGCAGACGTGCGCTGGTACTGCTCTCAGTATTTCCATAATGGGTGGCAAGAAAAACCTAACAAAGGACCAAATCAAAGTGATTGTATCCCTACACAAGGCAGAGAGACCATTTGAAGAAATAGCAAGGATTGTGGGTGTTACGAGGAGATGTGTGCATAAATGGGTGGAAAGTTTCACGGTGGGCTGGCGGGTGGCGACAGCCGCGACACCGTAACAGTATAAGTGGCCAGGGTGAGGATGTAAAACATCAGCAAGCACCCTAAATGTCATGAAACGTCAAGTGGATGCCCATCCTCAAATAAGAGCAAGAAAATATTGCGATATGATTTTTACATCCTCACCCTGGCCACTTATACTGTTACGGTGTCGCGGCTGTCGCCACCCGCCAGCCCACCGTGAAACTTTCCACCCATTTCTGCACACATCTCCTCGTAACATCCACAATCCTTGATATTTCTTCCACTGGCCTCTCTGCCTTGTGTAAAGATACAATAACTTTAATTTGCTCCTTTTTTAGGTCTTTCTTGCCACTCATTATGAAAATAATGATAGTTATACCAATGCGCGTCTGTTCAAATTACTCGCGGGAAGGAAGGCGATACTTTTTTAAATGCTTAGTCTATAATTGACGGCATCTGAACATTCCTCAACGGTCTTGATGCCCGTGCCTTAAACAAGCTGCCATATGTAAGATATCTCTCTCGGAAGTCAGTAGGCTGCCATAGAGTACATTTTCTGAATTCCCGTATGGAAGCGCTGTGTTATAATGTCGCGAACAATACTTTGGCGCGCTGTGTATACCTGACCTAACATTTATTTCGTTATTTTTCTTTGTTAGTTAGGTAAAGGTTAAGTTAGGTTTGGTCATAGACCACTATGCGTTTCTGTTGCAAATCACTATTTTATTTATTACTATTTTTTAAACAATTCTTTTTTAGATGTAATTTTTTTTTTTTAGTGAATAAAAGAAAAAAACCTATATTCAGCGTTTCTCCCAATAGAACTTTGCTGTCCTCCACCACCACCACCACACCACCACCACCATCACCACCATCACCACCACACCACCACCACCACACAACCATCATCACCACACCCCCATCACCACCACCACCACCACACCACCACCACCACCACCACCACCACACCACCACCCCCACACCACCACCACCACCACCACCACCACCACCACCACCACCACCACCACCACACCCACCACCACCGCCACCACCACCACCACCACCGCCACCGCCACCACCACCACCACTCTACCAGGCGTCAGAAAGTTAAGTTAAGTTTTCTACGACGCTATTTTCATGCATTTCTGTCCTAATAAAATTTTTGTATCTTCTTTATAAATCAACTTTTCTGTAGATTGTTCATGACTTACAGGGGGTGAGGGTGTGGCTGTGTGGGGGGGTGTTGAAGGGAGGGGGGGAGAGGGTTATACAGGGTTCTTATATAGCCTCATCCCCTCCATGTCCTCCTCTAGCTAACACAACCTCCGTCTTTCCCCAGCCAGCACGGAGACCCACCTGCCCAGAAAAGACCTGAAAATAGGGAGAAAATTTAAAGAAATTTAGAGAAAGTGAGAAACTAAAAAACAGTGAAATAGAAAATGTGTGAAAATAGTGAGACAATTTAAAGATAGTGAGAAACTTAGAGAAATTTAAAGAGTGAGTGAACTTTGTGAGAAAATTTAAAGAATGTTAGAGAAAGTGAGAAACTTAGAGATATTTAAATAAAGATCCATAGTACCTTACCCATAGAAGACCTTGTAATAGTGAGAGAGTTTAACCCTTCACGCCCAGATCTTTCCTTGGCTATAAAAAATGGTCTGATGTCAAGCCATAAAATTACGAAAAATAACTTAATATACCTAATGAGTTAGTGGCCAAGGATACTAAACAGGTCATAGCTATAAAACATTGCTTATAGTCACTAAAAAATCGTCTAATGGTACCCAAATTACAATGCAAATTACGTTCTGGGTCTCAAGGGTTAAAGAAATTTAGAGAAAATGAAATAGAAGATGTGAAAATACTGAGAACATTTAAAGAAAGTTAGAGAAAGTGAATAGAAAATGAGTGAACTCAAACTTACTAAAAAAAAAAAAATAGTAAAAAAAACTTAAACTTAGTGCAAAAAAACTTAGTGAAAAAGAACTTATACCTAGTGAAAAAAACTTAAACTTAGTGAAAAAAAACTTTAACTTAGTGAAAAAACCTTACTTTGTGAGAAAAAAAAACTAAGTAAAAAAAACTTACTTAGTGAGAAAAAAACTAAAACTTAGTGGAAAAAAACTTAAACTTAGTGAAAAAACCGTCAACTTTGTGAGAAAAAAAACTAACTTCGTGAAAAAAAATTAAACTTAGTGAAAAAAAAAAATTACTTAGTGAGAAAAAAAAATACTTAATGAAAAAAAAAAACTAAGTGAAAAGAAACTTAAACTTACTGAAAAAAACGAACTAGTGAACGAGAGAAAAAACGAAGAAAAAAAATGAACGAAGAAAACAACCCGTTAATTCGGTCACCACGCACACTACACTATCTCCGCCACATATCGTCCGCAGACCGAACTGTACGGAAACACGCACGCACATACATAGCTACTGGGTCGTAACGTAAAAATAAATAAATTAATTAATTAACGTAGCTTATAGGGAGCTTAAAATTGCAATTAATATAAACTGTTCAATTATTTTTTCTCCTACTTAATAGCGTAGCACGTGTATGTTCGTGTGTGTGTACGTAGTTTTTAGTCGAGTATGGATTTCTTTATGGGGCGGAGTGTGTGTGTGCGCGCGTGTGTATGCATATCACCACTCAGCATCACCACAACCAAGTTCGCCGAAAGGTAAATGCGAGTTAAAATTATGTTTATGTGGGTATTTCTTCCTTTCCATACACACACACCCACCCACCCACCCACCCACCCACCCACCCACCACATACTATGATAAAACTTGTGTTGTTTGTGTCTTAGAAGGTCAGGCAGCGAGGGGTATCCTAACTCAGCATAACATACATTATTGGTAGTGGCTCTCCTTACCCCTAACAACTCCTTCATGGCCCAATTGTACAACTTAATGATAGGTTTCACGTCAGCGCCTACCCAAGACTCACAGCCATACAGTAAAGACGACATAAGGGCAGCATCGAACAAACGACGTTTTACAATAAAAGGAATGTCATTGTTTTTTCGAATAAATGAGACGATTTTTAAACATGACATAACTTGTTTTGTGCATGTATTTTCACAGCAGATGACACCGAACCGTCACACGTGAAGGGAGTCCCCAGATACACGTAGCTGCTGCAGGGCTCCACCACTAACCCGTCCACGCGCAGCGGCTCGGCGTCCCCTGCTTGACCGTTTATCACGAAAAAACTTTGTTTTACCTATATTTATCTTCATTCCATATTCATCACAAAATTCCTTTAATATACAAAACTTCTTTAACATGTTGTCCCTGGTCGTAGCAAGTATCACCGCATCATCCATATACAACAATATGTGCAGCCATTCTATAAATGTCTCAGGACTACAATTATCTCTCATCATTTTTACCAACTCGTCTACATATAATATAAATAGGAGACAAGATGTGGACAGACCTTGCCTTACTCCGACGGTGGAGGTGACAACTGCACAGCCTAAAATACTTTCCGTGACGCGGTACATGGCAACTATAGCTGCAAGCATCATCATTCCACAACCTAGACGCTTCAGAGTCATAAACAACTATTGTCTTGGCATTACGTCATATGCCTTCGAAAAATCAATGAAAGACACGAATAACTTGTTTTCTTCCTCCTTGCGGAGTCAGTGAGTAGCCGTAAACGAAACAATATGTTCAGGCATCCTCGCTTTTGTTGTGCTCCGGCCTGCTCCCGACACGGCTTAAGCCACTGGCCTAGTCTATGACAGAGGACCATGTCGTACAGCTTGGTGATGGAGTTAGTAACACTAATTCCCCGATAATTATCTGGGTTTATCCTGTCCCCTTTCTTAAAGATGGTAAAAATCTTTGCCCTGGTCCATGATAAAGGATACTGACCACTCATGAAAACTCTGTTGAATAGGGTAACAATAGTCAAAAAACAGGTGTACAGGCAACAGCGAAAGTATACCAGGCGATATTCCGTCCGGCCCGCAGGCTTTGTCTAGCTTCATATTCTTGACTTGATCAAAATTTTCTGCAGGTGAAATGGGGCTATCTAACACTGGTATGCTAACTTCTGTGCTTACTTCCTCGTTGGGTGGGACATGCGGTGGGTTAAGTATTCTCTCAAAGTGTGTCTTAAAATCTTCATCTCCGGGTGACACCTCTTTTCCATATTTTGACACATCAAAATTACCTCTCCAGTCTATGGCTCGCCACACTCTAACATCATCTTTGTCCTGTAACAACCTCTCCCCTTTACCTAAATGATCATCCCTGACTTCTATATCCTGGTCATGGCTCTTACTCCGAACAGCGCAACTGTAGAGCTCATTGGATATCATATTGGCTAAACCATCAAAATCATCATCGTTGTCAACATCTATATTCACATCAACAACACTATTCTCAAAAAGTTCCCTGTCAATGTCAGAAAAGCGCACAGGCTTCCTTGATAACCTGTTCTGGCAGCGTTGCCGTGTGGTGCTGAGTGGTCTCCCAGCGCCCACGCCCTCTCGCACACCAGGGCAAGATTCACACCTGTACTTGAAACAGTGAGAGAAATCGGGGCGTGGTCTGATGGGAGACCGCTCCGCTGTAATACCCGGAAATCTGTGATATACCTTATCATCTCATAGGATGCTACACATGTATCAATCTCTGAAATCCACGTGTCTTTTTTCTTATAAGTTTTGTTACCAACCTAGTGTCTACATGATGTCTTAAGATTGTTAACAACAAGTAAATTGTTCTCAGTGCATAAAAACGACAATAATTCCGCGTTGGATTTGCTGTGTTAATGTCATCAGGTATTGTAGGGTAAGATAATCTTTCACTGCTGGGGAACATTAGTGGGCGAGTAAGTCTTTTACTGATTTCCCGAAGCGGGCATTCATATCCCCTACAATAATGCATCCTTCTTAACATGATTTGCACACAGTCTTTCCTGAATAGTGGCGAAGGACACATTGGAAAAGTATGGTGAGTCACTCGGCGGTATATAACAAAACCCTAACAAAGTATTAGGCATATTTTTAAACTGAAGCCATACCCGATCACCGATACTCACATCAATAGCTTGCACTAAGTGCGTGAGACTTGTCCTCACACACACACCACACCCTCTCTGTTAGGTGAACCACCACCTCACTGCGGTACGGGCACGTATCCGGCACCACGACTGGTAAACCTGTTTTATTTTAATAAGGCAAATAACATCATATTGGGTTAATACTTGCAAAACACTATTTTCTCTATTTTGGATGTATGCCATTGACGTTCCACGATAGAATTGTCAAGTCACTCACTCGCTGTGGATCGGTTAGAAAAAGACTGTGGACTCCCGCTGGCAATGACACAGCCATCCCTGCAGAGTTTCCTTTCCCGGTATCGAGGCGGACCACGCAGCCTGCATTCTCGGCCGCTCCTTTCTGTCCTCTCAGCATCCCCCAGTCGTTGCCACTCTTTCCTCACGGATGGGTGAATGTCCTTTTTTACGTATATTTTCTTGTACGGTTCATTGCAGTTCTTGAGGTTCTTGGTATGCTCCAGGATGCCACTGCGTAAGGTTTTATCTCGCAGCGTCAGAAGTATGGGTCGGCAGCGGGGGCAGACGCGTCGGCAGTACGCCGCCCCAACTGCGGTGCGTTCCATCCACGGCGCCTGTCCCATCGCTGCCCACACCTTCCAGAGCTTGCATCGTCTGTCAACGCGCCGTCGAGAGCTTCATCTTCATCAGGAACACCTAGGATGACTATATTCGCTTCCCTCTCCTTCCGTTTCCAAACTTTCCAGATAGAGTTGATGTTCACGATAATCTCATTCTGCTGCTCCAATTTTACCTCTAAAGCAGCGATCTTCTTGTTCATGGCATTCTCCGGTGACGTGACAAGAGTCTTTAGTGACTCAACTCCGTCATTACTTCAGTGAGCTTCTTCGTGATCTCTGATAAACTGCGTTCTCGTCGTTTTGCAGCCATTATAAACATCTATCAACTCATCTTTATTTATCCTTAGTAGTTGGCTGCGTTGCATGCTTCTGAGATCAGACATTTGCTAGCCATTTTGAAGTGAGGGTAATCAATGGGTATAACTGTCAATCTTGAGCAAACAAACCATAAACAATGACGTTTTTATGACGTCACTGATATCCACTGCGCATGCGCAACGGAGGAGGCAGGGTCCCAGAGGGGTTTCAGCCTGGCTATTTTACTTTTCACAGTCCACAACGGCTAAGTACAAATACTCCCCAAAACTCCACCGTATATCCTCAGGGTTTTTGGAACACTCACAGACCTTTTTGTCGTAGTGGTGTGGCCTCCAACATGCGCTTTTGCTTCCAAAATGCAGCAAAATAACAGGGGTCTCAAAGGGACGCACTCGGCTGGCTGCCTTGGCGACACACAAAAACTCACACACACACACCCACACCCACCACCCACAACCCTCCCCACCCACACACACACCACACACACACACCCACACACACACACACATACACACTACAAACCACACACCCCACCCACCACACACCCCACCCACACCCACACACCCACACCACACACACAACACACACACGAGTTCTTTCAAAACAATATAAACACAACACACACACACACACCAACACACCCCACACAAAACACACACACACACACACACACACATACACACGAGTTCTTTCAAAGCAATATACACCCCACAACACCCACACACACACCCCACACACACACACACACACACACACACACACACACACACACACACACACACACACACAACACACACACGAGTTCTTTAAAAGCCATATACACCCCCACACAACCCACACACACACACCCACACCCCGCGTTCTTTCAAAGCAATATACACACCCACACACCCACACACACACCCACACCAACACACACCCCACACACACACACACACCACACACACACCACACACCCACACCACACCCACACACCCACACACAACACACACACACACACACACACACACACACACACAACAACACCACACAACACACACACCACACCCACACACACACACCACATACCCACACACACACGAGTTTCTTTCAAAGCAATATACACACCCACACACACACCCACACACACACCCAACACACACACACACACACACCACAACACACAACCCACACACACACAACACACACACACGAGTTCTTTCAAACATATAAACACCCACACACCACACACACAACTCACACACACCACCACACACACACACACCACACACACACACACCACACACACCCACACACACACACACACACACACACACACAACACACACACGAGTTCTTTCAAAGCAATATACACACACACACACACCACTCACCACCCACACACACACACACACACACACCTACCCACCCACACACACACACACACACCCACACACCCACACACACCCACACACACCCACACACACACACACCAACGATTCTTTCAAAGCAATATACACAACACCACACACCACCCACACACCCACACCCACACACACCCACAACTCACACACCCACACACACATACCCACACACCAACACACACCCACCCACACACAACCCACACACCCACCCACACACACACACACACACACACACACACACACACACACACACACACACAACACACACACACACACACCACACACACACACAACACACACACGAGTTCTTTCAAAGCAATATACACCCCCCCCCCACACACCACACACAACACACACACGAGTTCTTTCAAACAATATACACACCACACACCCACACACCACACCCACACACACACACACACACACACACACACACAACACCACACACACCCACACACACACCCACTCAAACACCCACACACGCACACACCCCACACACACACACACCCACCCACACACACACCACACACACACACCAACACCCACACACACGCACACACACACACCCACACACCACACACCCACACACACACAAAAACACACACGATTCTTTCAAAGCAATAACCCCCCCCCCAACCCACACACACCCCACACAACCACAACCCACACCCCCCACCCCCCACCCACAAAACCCCACCCACACACACAACACCCCCCCCCCCTACACACCACACCCCCAAAAACCCCAAAAAACCCCAACCCACACGGCCAAAAAACCCCCCCCCACCACCAAACAAAAAACCCACAACAAACCCCCAACAAAAAAAAAAAAAATTAATTTTGAAAAAAAAATTAACGTAAGCTTATAGGTAAGCTTAAATATTGCAATTAATATACTGTTCAATTAGTTTTTTTTTTTTTTCCACCCTTTCTCCTACTTAAATAGCGTATGTAAGCACGTGTAATTGTTTTGTTGTGTGTGTACGTAGTTTTTAGTCGAGTATGGATTTCTTTAATGGGCGGAGTGTGTGTGTGTGCGCCCGCGTGTGTATGCCATATCACCCGCGAATCCCCCCTCAGCATCACCGACGCCCCACAACCCAAGTGTCGCGCGAAAGTAAATGCGATTTACAATTATGTTTATGTGGTATTTCTTCCTTTCCATAAACACAACACAACATGCACCCAACAGCCCCACCCCACCCACCCACGCCACGGACCACCACATACTTGTAAAACTTGTGTTGTTTGTGTCTTAGAAGGTCAGGCAGCGGACGGTATCCTAACTCGCTAACATACATTATTGGTAGTGGCTTTCTCCTTACCCCCTAACAACTCCTTCATGCCGCAATTGTACACACTTAATGAATGAGGTTTCACGTCAGCGCCTACGCAAGGACTCACTAGCCATACAAGTAAAGCGACATAATGGCGCTCGACAAAAGCGTTTTTACAATAAAATGCATGTCCACTGTTTTTTCGAATAGTGAGACAATTTAAAACAGACATAACTGGTTTTTCCTGTTTTTCACAGCAGATGACACCCGAACTGTCCGTCACACGGGAAGGGAGTCCCCAGATACACGTAGCTGCTGACAGGCTCCACCACTAACCTGCGTCCACGCGCAGCGGCTGTCGGCGTCCCCTGCTTGACCGTTTCAACGAAAAAACTTTGTTTACCTATATTTATCTTCATTCATATTCATCACAAGATTCCATTTAATATACAAACTTCTTTGACATGTTGTCCCTGTCCTATTCAAGTATCACCGCATCATCCATAACGACAATATTGCAGCCATTCTATAAATGTCTCCCAGGACTACAATTATCTCTCTCATTTTTACCAACTCTCTACATATAATTAGAAATAGGAGACAAGAGTGACATACCTTGCCTTACTCCGACGGTTGGAGGTGACAACTGCACCCTAAATACTTCCGTGACGCGGTAATCATGGCACGATAGCTGCAAGCATCATCATTCCACAACTGACGCTTCGAGTCATAAACAACTATTGTCTTGGCTTAACGTCATATGCCTTCGAAAATCAATGACAGCCGAATAAACTTGTTTCTTCTACTGCGAGTCAGTGAGTACCGTAACGTAACAATAATGTTCCGCCTCCTCGCTTTTGTTGTGCTCCGGCCTGCTCCCGACACGGCTAAGCCACTGGCCGAGTCTATGACAGAGACCATGTCGTGACAGTCTGGTGATGGAGTTAGTACACTATTCCTCCCCGGATAATTATCTGTTTATCCTGTCCCCCTTTCTTCAGATGGTAAAAATCTTTGCCCTGGGTTCCATGATAAAGGATACTGACCACTCATGAAACTCTGTTGACTAGGGTAAACACAATAGTCAAAACCAGGTGTACAGGCAACAGCGAAATATACAGGCGATATCCGTCCGGCCCGCAGGCTTTGTCTGGCTTCATATTCTTGACTTGATCACAAAAATTCTGCAGGTGAAATTGGGGCTATCTAACACTGGTATTCTAACCTCTGTTCTTACTTCCTCGTTGGGTGGGACAATGCGGTGGGTTTAGTATTCTCTCAAGTGTGTCGTAAAAATCTTTCAATCTCACGGTGACAACCTCTTTTCCATATTTTGACACGCAAATTAACCTCTCCAGTCTATGAGTCGCCACATCTAACTCATCTTTGTCCTGTACACCTCTCCCATTTTACCTAAATTATACCCTTGACTTCTATACCAGTGGTCCTGGCTCTTACTCACGACAGCGCAACTGTAGAGCTCATTGGATCATATTGTCTAAACATCAAATCCTCATCGTTGTCACATCTATATTCAATCAACACGTACTATTCTCAAAAGTTCCGCTGTCAATGTCAGAAAGCGGGCACAGGATTCCTTGATAACCTGTTCTGCAGGTTGCCGTGTGGTTGCTGATTGGTCCTCCCAGCGCCGACGCCCTCTCGCACACCAGGCAAGATTCACAGCCTGTACTTGAAACAGTGAGAGAAAGCGGGCGTGGTCGACGGGAGACCGCTCCGGCTGTTAATACCCGGAATCTGTTATCTAACCTATCATCTCATAGGAATTCTACACATGTAATCAATCTCCTGAATCCACGTGTCTTTTTTCTTATAAGTTTGTTACCAACCTAGTGTCTACATGATGTCCTTAAGATTGGTTACAACAAGTCAATTGTTTCTCATTGCATAAAGACGACAATATTTCCGCGTTGGCTTTTCTGTTTAAATGTCTCAGTTATTGTAGGGTAAGATATCTTTCACTGCTGGGACATTTAAGTGGGCGAGTAATCTTTTACCTGATTTCCCGAAGCGGCCATCATATCCCCTACAATAATGCTCCATCTTAACAGGATTTTGCACACGTCTTTGCTATAGTGGTGGAAGGACACATTGGGAAAAGTATGGTGAGTCACTCGGCGGTATATAACAAACACTACAAGTATTAGGCATAATTTTTAACTGAAGCCAGCCTGATCCCCGATAACTCACATCATGCTTGCACTAAGTGGCGTGAGACTTGTCCTCACACACACCAGCCACACCTCTCTGTTAGGTGAAAACACCAGCACCTCACTGCGGTACGACACGTATCCGGGCACCCGACTGGGTAAACCGGTTTTTATTTTAATAATGCAATAACCTCATATTGGTTAATACTTGCAAAACACTCTTTTTTTTCTATTTTGGTCTGTATGCCATTGACGTTCCACGATAGAATTGTCAAGTCACTCACTTCGCTGTGGATCGTTTAGAAAAAGGACTTGGACTCCAGCTGGCATGACAACAGCCATCCCTGTAGAGTTTCCTTTCTCGGGTGTCCGAGGCGGACCACGCAGCCTGCATTCTCGGGCCGCTCCTTTTTTCTGTCCTCTCAGCATCCCCAGTCGTATGCCCACTCTTTTCCTCACTGATGTTTGAATGTCCCTTTTTTACGTATATTTTCTTGTACGTTCATTGCGTTCTTGCGTTTCTTGTAGGCTCCAGGATGCCACTGCCGTAAGTTTTATCTCGCAGCGTCAAAGTATGGAGTCGGCAGCGGCGGGCAGACGCGTCGGCCTTACTCCGCCCCACCTGCGGTGCGGTTCCTCCACGGACGCCCTGTCCCATCGTGCCACTCAACCTTCCAGAGCTTGGCATCGTCTTCAAAGCGCCGTCGGAGCTTCTCTTCTCGGAACACCTAGGATGACTATTTCGCTTCCCTCTCCTTCCGTTTCCAGAACTTCGCAGATAGAGTTGTTGGTTTCAACGTAATCTCTTCTGCTGCTCCACTTTGTTTTTTTTTTTAAACCCCTCTAAAGCAGCGATCTTCTTGTTCATGGCATTCTCCGGTGACTTGACAAGAGCTTTAGTGACTCTACTCCGCCTTACTTCGAGTGAGCTTCTTTGTGATCTCTGATAAAACTGCCGTTCTCGTTCCGTTTTGCAGCATTATAACATCTTCACTCGTCTTTAGTTATCCTTAGTAGTTGGCTGCGTTTGCAGCTTCTGAGATCCAGACATTTGCTAGCCATTTTTGAAGTGAGGGTAAATCAATGGTATAACTGTCAATCTTGAGCAAACAAGCCATAAACAATGACGTATTATGACGTCACTGATAGCACTGCGCCTCGCGCAACAGGAGGATGCGCTAGGTTGGGGTCGAGGGGTTTCAGCCCCTGCTATTTTTATCTTTCCAGGTCACAACGTCTTAAGTACAATACTCCCCAACAACTCCCCGTAGATCCTCAGGTTTCTTGACACTCACAGACCTTTTTTGTCGTAGTGGTGTGGCCCCTCCAACATGCGGGCTTTGCTGTCCAAAATGCAGCAAATAACAGGGCTCGTCAAAGGACCAACTCGGCTGGCTGCTTGGCGAAACCACACACTCACACACACACCCACCCCCACAACAACACACACCTACACACCCTCACACCCGACACAACACCCACACACACCCCCCCACACACACACACACATACACACATACACACACCCACGCCAACTAAACGCCACACACCCACTACACACACACACCCACCCACCACCCACACACACCACAACACACA
>JACEEZ010025331.1:0-15000 GCA_016584305.1 Chionoecetes opilio | reverse complement strand
ATCAGCTTAAATCGACGAGCATCAGGTTTAATAGCACTGATTTATCCTTCTATAATTATTCCCCCACTATTATTGGCTATCGATGTGTAGTAGTTGTAGTTATCGTGTCGTTGCAGTGACGTGGGTGCTGCCAGATGCCACAAGGGTGAGGTTCACGGACGGAGCCAGGTTTGGTTATAACATGTTGATTCATTAACTCTCCGTATCTTTTAGTATATCTCTGACTACCTTAGACTATCTATGTACCGCTCTATTGTTTTCTATGGGCGACCTTGTGTAAATAAGGCCGTACCTTTTTGCTATATAAATTTGTCTGTTGTTAGCCATAAAATTACGAAAAGAAACTTAATAAACCAAATTAGTTAGTCCGACGATTATCTAACAGATCATATCTATAAAAATATTGCTTATTATTCCTAAGGCTCGTCTAATGGTACACAAACTACAATGAAAATAAGCGTTCTGGGTCTCAAGGGGTTAACGTCGATTTTCCCACATTGTCTTATGACGCGGTGGGCAACCTGCGCTTGCAAGAGGACCTGTGCGCCTCCTGCCCCTACTGAAAATGTTCCAAATTATACTTAAAGAAATAAGCGGATAGATACTGGCCTTGATAAGCCGCAAGTACTATAGTGTAGGGTGGTTTTTGACCTAGGTCCTGGGGTCTCTATGAAAATATTGGGATGAATTTTTGATCTCTTTTACCTTGTACTTGCTCATAATTTTGCGTCATATTAACACATTGGCTCCATCACCACTGCTGCCTGCCAAGCTTGAAGAAACGTCTTACTCTCAAATTCCTGGGTGGCCGACCTCTGCGTATGAGGTCAGACGGTCTAATGATACACTTCCCAAGTTTCTGTTGTCGGCGTTCCATCACTTTAAATTTGCAGCTGAGTTTACCCCCACGTGATGCTCTTGGTGACAGACATACGGCTGAGGGCCCAGGTGGATTGCCTGCCATGGCTAAGACCACCACCTCCCGGGACGCATTGCCACACCGACCACTAAGTCTTCCTTTCTCAAGAATTTATATAGGAAATAAAGCATCCGTGTCAACCTTTGTACTAGTATATACCATACAGGGAAGTCACGAAGGTGCAACCCATTCACTGGCAATAATGTATTAATGAGACAAGTGGCACTAAACTGCTCATCACCTGAATAGCTGAACCAATACCAATTTACATAGAAGTCAAGAGAGGTTGAATCTTTCCACAATAGGTGAATATTTCCAACACTGACTCCAATATGGGGAGGCGGTGGCAAGAGTGGTTACGTCTCCGAGTGGCGTTCTCGTTGACCAGAGTTTCGAATAACCCGAGTGCGACCCCTAAATCCCTTAAAATCTTTCTGTACCGCCTATCGTGGCCTAAGACACTCACATGCTGCCCATTAAACTCTGCCTTGGATTGCGAGTGCCATCGGAGGACCAGGGGGCGTCATGACTCTAATCACTAGCGTCACTATACATCCTATGCTCCACCACGGGCGAAGGGCCAAACCATCACACAGCCCTCAAGTGTGCTCCGGCCTGCCATCTCCAGCCGTAGAAGCTCTCTGCCTAACAGGCACTATATGCACAATGTAAAAAAAAAAAAAAAACCCGTCTTGTCTGAGGCAGTGCTGGCCCTTAAGCAAGGATGTTGACCACTCTGGTGCCAACTCTGCCTTCCTGAACGGCATGCCATCTTGGTGCCACTCTGCACTTCCTGACCTGCTGCCATCTTGTGGCCAACTCTGCTTCCTGACGGCTGCCATCCTTGGTGCCAGCTCTGCCTTCCTGACGGCTGCCATACTTGGTTCCACTCTGCCTTCCTGCGGCCGCCATCTTGGTGCCCTCTGCGCTTTCCTGACGGCTGCCATCTTGGTGCCCACTCTGCCTTCTTACGCCTGCCATCCTTGGTGCCACTCTGCCTTCCTGACGGCTGCCATCTTGGTGCCACTCTGCCTTCCTGACGGCTGCCATCTTGGTGCCACTCTGCCTTCCCTGACGGGCTGCCATCTTGGTTTCCACTTCTGCTTCCGACGGCTGCCATCTTGGTGCCGACTCTCCTCCTGATGGCTGCCATCTGGTGCCACTCATGCCTTCCTGATGGCTGCCTTGGTGCCCTCTGCCTTTCCTGACGGCTGCCATCTTGGTGCCCTCTCCTTCCTGACGGCTGCCATCTTGGTGTCACTCTGCCTCCTGACGCTGCCAATCTATGGTGCCACTCTGCCTTCCTGATGCTGCCCCTCTTGGTGCCGACTCGCCTTTCTGACGGCTGCGCATCTTGGTGCCACTCTGCCTTTCCTGCGCTACCATCTTGGTGCCACTCTGCCTTCCTGACGGCTTCCATCTTGTGCACACTCTGCCTTCCTGACGGCTGCCCTCTTGGTCCACTCGCTTCCTGACGCTGCCATCTTGGTGCCACTTCTGCCTTCTCCTGACGCTGCCATCTTGTGCCACTTCTGCTTCCTGACGGCTGCCCTCCTTGGTGCCACTCAGCCTTCTGACGGCTGCCACTTGGTGGTGACGGCCGCTGCATACCACCCATGGATTCAGGACGAGGCTCCTAGACATGCTCCCTTCAAGAACACATTATCAAATGCCAGTTGAAACATTAGAAATGCCGTTGAAGCATTATAAAATGCCAGTTGGAGGCATTATAAAATGCCGTTGAAGCATTTAAAATGCATTCAAGCATATAACATTCCCGTTGAAGACATAATAAAATGCCGTTGAAGCATTATAAATGCCGATTAGAAGCATTATAAAAAGTGTCCGCTGGAGGCATTATAAATGCCGTTGAAGCATTGTAAAATGCCGCTGAAGCATATAAATCCGTTGAACATTTAAAATGCCGTTGAAGCATATCAAATTCCGTTGAAGGCATTAAGTAATGCCGTTGAAAGCATTTATAATGCCGTTGAAAACTTATAAATATGCTGCCGAGCATTATAAATGCCGTTGAGCATTAAAATGCCAAACATTTGTAAATGGAGATATGCCCTTCATGCCCCGGGCACTGATCATCGTGGCCTGCGGTGCCACCAAGAACCTTTTATCACACCCCACCTGTGGCCTTCTCGCCCAGGGCCCCTTCAGGGACCCCGTGGCATTGCTATACATACCCAGCAGGGCATTTAGGGACCCCTGCAATCCCATGGTCTACGAGGCCGCTGGTGAGTGTATTAATGATGGCACAGTGCATGACAGGGCGGGGCGGTCCGTCTAGGTGCCCCCGGGGGCCTGTAACAAGCCTAGGGACCTCGGGAGACAGGGAGGGTTTTTAAACGGCCTGGGGAGGCAAGCCCCCGTATCTCCGACGCCCCGACGTGTTATTCTGTGAACTTCAGTACTACTGTAGCTGGCCCCGCCCGGCAGCCCCGCAGCTCAGGGTGGCAGGTGAGTTGTCCGCCACCGCAGTCCACCCTTCGGAAACCCAGAACGTTAAAAAAAATTTTCATTGTAATTTGGGTACCATTAGACAATTTTAGTGACCTTAAGCAATATTTTATAGCTATGACCTGCCTAGTATCCTTGGTTTCCCACTAATTGATTTGGTATATTCATTACTTTTTCGTAATTTTTATGGCTCGACAACAATACAATTATTTATAAAAGGAAAGATCTGGGTGTGAAGGGGGTTAGACATGTATCCGAGACAATTAAACGTCTACGTTATATGATATTTACCAAGTATTAAAGGTTTTGTGTCAACAGATATCTGAGAATTCATTACACTTAGGTGTTTACTTCAATGTCTACCTGAATGCTGATGGAAATCATCAAATCCTTCTTCAATCTTTAATGTATCGTTGACAGAGCACTACCGCCTTGTCTGTCTTAGAATGTAGTGATATAGAACAGCCGAGTCGGAAGCTGTCCATGGCAACTTTTTCCAGTAAATGGTAACCTATATGCTAACATAACTGACATCTGCCTACGTGTGTTTGAGATCAGGGAGTACTAGGTTTCTATATCTTTTTTGGATCAGTTTTTTTTTTAAAAAAAAAAAAAAAAACAAAAACAAATTTTTTTTTTTTTTTTTCCTATTTACTTTTCCAAGCTTTGTATATGTGAGGCTGGGGAAAGTGGAAGACTGAGGAATAGGAGGTAAGAGAAGGATAGGGGGAATGGAGAGGCGAATGAAGGAGACAGAGAGAGACTGATGGCGGTACTAGACGGAGAGAGGCGCACGTGTTGTGATGAAGCAAGTAGTCTTATCTAACCAGCGAGGGGGATACGCTGACACAGATTTCCAGCGAATGAAGCGTTTCAAGGAGAAGGTTAGGGAGTGAGAAGGAGAGACAGAGGAGAGACGTGAGAAGGTGAAAGAGAAGAAGAAGCTGAGGAGAGAGAATGCCGAAGGAGAAGGATGGGAAGAATATTGCTTAACCAACACTCACACTCCTCACTCCCTCGCGGTCCCGCAACAAGCACTCTCATAACTTAGCAACTGATACCCTGTGGCCTGTACCTCCCAATACCACCTCGCGCTGCTCCTGAAGAGAGGACATAGGGAATCCTTTCTGGTCTTTTGTGTGTGGTACCGTGTCTCGCTATGTGCGAACACGTAGCATTGACTACGCATAGGCAGTGACTACGAGAAGAGTGGTTTTTCTAAGGGGCAGGCGAGCGAGTTAACGCTGGGATTCTCTCCCGGCACAAACGCGTTCAAGGGTAATGGTTGAGACCCACACTTCTGTGCCAACACACGCCACGCCCTTGACACCCCATCGTTCGCTGCTCCGCTGCCCCTTGGCTTCCCCTGTTTGCCTGAGATGACGGGGCCGCGGTGGGGAAAACAGTGTCGCTCTGCTTGCCCCCGGGGCGGAAGTGCAACTCTACAGACCATGACGTCCCGGCAACCGAACCCCGCCCTTTGTGGCTTTTCTCCTGGGGGCCACAGGGCTCTTCCCGGGGCCGCTGTGTGGCAACCTAGGGCCTCTGCTTTGCCCCAGGGGTAGGTACGTGCCGCTTCTACGATGCCACACTTTCCTACCACAACTACCTGCCCCCTTGTTGCCCTCTTCGGAGCCCGGGGGAAGCAATTACATAGGGGCGAGGACACTAGCGGCGGGCTCGGGCGGAGGTGAGAACTCTACCTGCTACAAACAACGCCCACTAGACCACCACCTGCACCTGAGTCTTCCCTGGGCTCCCCCTGGGACCCGGGGGCATTACGAGACACACCCGCAGAAAGGGTCTTAGGATTCTCCTTGGAGTACCACATAGCAAAGGGGGGAGGGAGTTTCCTGTCCTGAGGCTACGATGCAGCAGATGGTGATGTATGCACATGATTGACAGTGCATGATAGGGGCGGCTATTAATGGATGACCCACGGGGTAACTAGCAAGCTTGGACAATTGGTGGCGGACCGGGAGGGCCCCCGCAATGCGAAGTCATTTATTAGCCTGGGAGGTTAGGCTTCTCCCGACTCTCCTCCGACGTTACGGGCACTGGCACCGTGGTACCTTTCCGGTACAAGGAGATAAGCCAACCCGCACCTTTTCAGGTAGGGTGCCGGGGTTATTGTCATGCCACGACCAGCGACCGCAAAAAAAATTGGATCGAAGCCGTAGCGGGTTGGGGGCCGCTAAAACAGGAGCTATCAACACCCCCCGTTGAGCCCACCCGCCGCATTTTCCCCCCTTCGGGTGCGGCGTGGGGCTTAAAACGGTATATATATATTATATATATATTTTATTTATATATATATATATTATATACTATTATATGTATATATATATACTGTATATTATATATATATATACTTTATATAGATATATATATATACTGGACATATATATATATATATATATATTTAATATATCTATTATTATATAGAATATATATATATATAATATAATATATATATATATATTATTATACCGGAAACCTCTCTAAGATTTTTTTTTTGTGAAAAAAAAACCCTAAAAAAAAAATTGGGGGGGTAGACCTGGGTCGAATTAGCCGAAAGTCCGAATTTCCCAATGGTTACCTCAAAAGCCCCTCACAACTATAAAGTCACGCAAACATGCCAAATCGCGAATACTGTATTACTTGTACTCACCAAAACCATTAGTATGTATACTATAATTTATAACTACACACTTATAATTACACATAATATTAATAATACAATACAAATTAGAATAGAACATATGACACATAAACTCATAAACCATCAATTTCTTACTATCATAAAATTTTGAGTATACACTCCACATAGTTTTTCACCTTTCTATCATACTCCTAATTTAGCATATCCCATCCCTACCACAGACCCACAGATTTAATTATATTCCTCTCTCTCTCTCTCTCTCTCGCTCTCGCTCTCTCGCTCCTCGCTCCGTTCTCTCTCTCTCTCTAGTTCTCTCTCCTCTCTCATCTCTCTCTCTCTCTCCTCTCTCTCCTTCTCTTCTCTCCTCATTCTCTCTCTCTCCTCTCTCATCTCTCTCTCTCTCTCTCTTCCTCTACTTCTCTCTCTCTCTCTCTCTCTCTCTCTCTCTCTCCCTGTGCTATATATTGCAAGAGTTCTGTTATTGCCAACCTTTCACTTTTAAGGAGTAAGTTTTGTCAAACTAAATTTTTAAGGATTATCTGGAAGATCCTGTCTTGTGAATTGGCTGAAATAAGGGACTTTTATCATGTAACTGAACATTGGATTCCAGATTAGTGTTCAACGGCCCCGAATAACTATAAAGAACAAATTTTCAAGCATCTATTCTTTTCAAAAATATTGCAAATATGTCAATAATTTTTTGAAGAATACTTTTGCTTGAAAATTTGTTCCTTTAGTTATCGGGAAAGAGGACACATCTGGAATCAATTTTTCAGTTACTGATTAATTACCTCTGTCCGGAATTTCATCCGTATTTTTTTTTTTAAATCACGTTTTCTTTTTTAGGGATATCGAGTAAATTTACCTTGTCCGTTGGTAAGAGTCTTGTTTAGGGAACCGAAGAAGAGTGTGGTAAGTCTTTTTAGGGAAACACTATAGAGTGTGGTATCTTTTTTAGGGAACATTATGTGTGTTAAGTCTTTTTAGGGGGAACAATATAGAGTGTGGTAGTCCTTTTAGGGACACTCGAGAGTGTGGAGTCTTTTTAGGAACAATATATAGTGTGGTAAGTCTTTTTAGGGAACAATATAGAGTGTGGTAAGTCTTTAGGAACAATATGAGTGTGTACGTCTTTTTAGGGAACAATATAGAGTGTGGTAAATTCGTTTAGTGAACATTAGCGGTGGTCAGTCTTTTTAGGGAACATATAGAGTGTGGTAAGTCTTTTAGGGAACATATAGAGTGTGGTTATGGTTTCTGTGGAGATCTGAACCGCAATCTGTGTTTGTTATTTTTCGTCGTAAGAGAGACATATCACATAAAACAGGTACTCAGTGAATGCTACCTACAAGTAGATATTCCCTGAAGCTCTTCTGATTGAACTTACGTGTTTTCAATGAAAGACGATTTTAAGATTGAGTTTTCAAATACTCAATTCTTTGGCCAATATTTTTATACCACTGCAGACAAATAATGATACACTACTTTTTTTATTAAGAACTCGGTTTCAGTTTGTGTATTGAAGGGTATATTCTGATATGGCCGAAAAGTACAGGGAATTTACGGTAATGATAGTAATCATTCAGCTCAAGGGCAGAGGATTTGAGAGCGGCCGGAAACAGCTTGATCGTAGCTTATTAGAAAACTCCTCATAGATACGAGCCTAGATACTCAATGTATCGAGGGAAGATCAGAAGTGAAAAAGATCTTGGAGTGAGGGTGACCTAGACCTCCGACGCTAGAAACATATATTGAGGCCCAGAAATATAGCTATAGAGTATTAGATTCTGTTCCAGAAGTGTTAAAGTAGAGCATGCGGAATTTATCTAAATCTATAGTCTGGCTCTGTCAGACCTCACCTAGACTAATGCGGTTCAGTTTGGGTTTCCATAATTACAGATGGATATACCTTGTTAGTAAACGTGCAGAGAATGGGATGAACCCAAATGATACAAGGGAATGCGTAACGTTAGTTTATGAGAAGAATTGGAAGTTATTAAAATTACACTCACATCGAGAGCACGCGAGTAAGGGTCGTCTGATCGAAGTTTTTAAGTGGATCATAGAGGATTTAATAAGGAAGGTATAAAAGTTCTTACGGCTTTAACAGTGTAGACAAGAAGTACGGATTCAAGCTGGAAAAGCGTAGATTTAGAAGGAAATGGAAAAAACTGGGTTTCAACTATAGGGTGGTGAATGATTTGAACTGGTCTCTCGGTAGACAGGTAGTTTAGTGCGGTGTCCATTAGGGAGCTTTAAAGGAACTGGTATAGTGTTCCATGGAAATGGGGATGCAGGTGGATGTAGGTAGTGTTAAGGTGACGGACTACCACGTGTAGCCTCGCGGGCTCTTGTAGCTCCTTATATTTCTTTTGTTCTTATTTTCATAACTCCCTTATCAGAACTAGGAGAAACATAGCTGTCGAGTAAAATTTCTACTTATTTACCTGAGTCTTGACAGACGATTGGACACACCAGAGAGAGGCGTATGTCTTGGTCCGTCACCTCTAATCTGTCTAAATTAAGTTCTCATGTTGCACATCCATGGCTAATAACTGGGAGTTAGTCAGTGAAGAAGGTCTTGTTTCCAGTCGATACTTTGCACACTGTTGGGAGCTCAGTGAAATATGCATCCCGGCAGTGAAAAAAGTAGTGTCTATCTTGGCACTCTGCAAAGTGTGAAAATCAAGCAGAACAATGACCCATAGCGAAGGGATCATTGCAATTCGTCATAGTCATGACGAAACCCGTAGCACCATAGCACAGCAAGGTTGGTTTAATAAAAGTCTTTACTTTAAGAGTGAGCTAGCCTATCCTCACATGAATGGTATAATTTGAGCAAAAGAGTTGAATGCGAGGATGTTCTACATTCTGGTATCTTGGACACTACCTGTGTACTTCTTTGGGGCCACAGAGTAAAAATTTCATCCTCTAACAATAGCATTTAAGTCATTAATTATACCACAATGCCCTTGTGGTATTTAAAGTATTATGGAGCTATGGACTCAATATGCCATCAAGAGGGCAAGGCAAAGCGAGACATCCGACCCTTGAATGAGAATCCTACTCACGGCAAAGAACCCCTTCATATTTGTTTCAGGTGCCCTCTAGAATTTTACTAATCTCTTTTCTCTAGTACGCGTTGACATTGATAGTTACCTTCCCCTTTTCCATAATAAGACAAGAACCCACCTTGAAGTAGGGGCTGATCGGTTAGGGAAAGCAGTGCAGTTCACATCAGCAAAAATGCGCAGGATTCATTGTAACTTTCCTCACAGTGGCTAAAGGGAGAAACTGTGTATAGTACGAACATCATTTACCAAATATGTGTTGAGCTGCAGCCCTCATAACTGAACTTGCAGCTCACTGAAGCAAACTCACATAACCCTTATTAATATAGTACATTTCATTCATTTTGGAGATGAATTCAAAACACTCCCAAAAGGCTTTGAACACAGAGTGAAGCGTGGTAGAGATGTGACTGATAGATATTACGAAGCAAAAGCATTTCCATGTTTTTTGATGCAAATGGAAATCCAACATTAGTTCCTTGATGAGGGTGTAATTTCCTTTTGCTGAACCTGTATAGAGGTGGTCCTATCTTCCAGCCCTGCTTCCGCAAAATATCAGTCTTTACCACAGTATGTCTTCTGAGGACTGGCAACTACCATTCAGAGGACCGGTAGCGATGTAATTTTCCAATGTGATATGATGTAGTATACATCGATGTAGCCATCCTGGCATCTCCTCGTATCATCATCATCACCATTTCATCTCAGCTCAGTCCACCACTCATCCATATAGGACGAACCCCTGGAAAGTCGTCCCACTACGGGCGTCACCGTTACCTACTGGCAGTTTAACTTGGAAATATTTAGTCTGGTCCCGACTGTGACTTTCCTAACTAAGGAAGGAAGCCCTCTCCACCCACTTAAGGTGGAGCAGTGCAGAGTCTCCTCTAGCCTAGCTCACCAGTCATAGGGACGCGCAAGCCCCTCCCTCCCATGACAGGGCGGGTAGTCCCCTGGTAGCGCCTGGTAGTTAACCAGGAAAAACACAAGCAACAATTTCAATGTGTCTTATATATTTAATTAATTAATTATTGAACCAAATTGCGAACCACACACATTATGTAGATAATATATATCTATATATAGATATATATATATATAATATATAATTCTATATATATATATATTCATATTATATATTATATATATATATAATATATAATTATATATATAAAGATATATATATAATATATATATTATATATATATATATATTAATATATATATATATTATATATATATATATATATATATTATATATATATGATATATATATATATTATAGATATATATATATATATATATATATCTATTATATATACCTATCATTATCTTATATATATATATATTTATATATATAATATATATATATTATCTATATATATATATATATATCTATCAATATATATATAGTACTATATAATTATAGATATCTATATATATCTATATCTATAATACGCTATATATCTTATCTCTCCCTATATCTCTCTATCTATATATGTACACTATATAATATCTTATATAATATATATTCTATATATATATATAATATATAAGCTCTATTATCTAATTATATATATCTTATATATATCTATATTATACATCTGATTATATATCTATCTATCTAATATTATCTATAATTATCCGAGATCATATATCTATTCTATCTGCTATATTATATATCTCTCATCTCTCTCATATATCTATATCTCATCTCTTATATCTATATATATATATCTATCTATAACTTATATTAATATATATCTTATACTGCGCCAGGCACCAGGTTATATATCTCTATAGCTATATATCATATATTATATATATATATATTCTTATATATCGATCTCTTCTAGTATCTCTTTAGTCTCTCTCGTATCTTCATCTTCTCTCTCTATAATCATATATATCTCTTATCTATTATTTACGATTATATATCTATCAATATTATTATAGATCGATCTCTCTATAGTCTCTATTCTCTCTATCTCTAGAATATCTATCTCTTATCTCTCTCTCTACTCTCTATCTCTTATATATCTGTATATATAATATCTATCTCCTTATATATATATATATATACTATATCTATATTATATCTATATCTATATATCTTACTCATATATTCGACTCTCTATATATACTATATAATATCTATACTCTCTCTCTATCTCTCTATCATATTATATCTATATTATCTTATATATCTTTCCTATATATATCTATATATCTATCTTCTATAATCTATTATCTATCTCTCCTATCTCTATCTCATATATCTCTCTATCTCTAATAATATATATTAATAATCATCTCTATAAGATATATATATCTCTTTATATCTATATAGATCTCTATATTATATATAATATATATATATATAGATATATATTATCACAGATATGTGTGTGTGTTCGCAATTTGTCAATATTATTAATTAAATATATAGACATCATTGAATTGTTGTTGTGTTTTTCTGTTTAACCTACCCAGGGCTACCAGGGCTACCCGCCTTTTCGGGAGCATGGGAGGAGGGGCTTGCGAGTCCCGATGACCTGGTGAGCTAGGCTAGAGGACTTCTCTGCCCTGCGCCACCCTACGTGGGTGGAGATGGCTTCCTAGTCTAGAAGGTCCCATTCGGGACCAGACGAATTATTTCCAATTTAACTGCAGTACTGGTTCAACGTGCCGCCCGCTGTGGGACGACGTTCCGGGTGCTCCTGTATGGATGATTGGTTTGACTGAGCTGAGATGAAATGGTGATGATGATCGATGAGATGGCCAGGATGGCTTTACTATCGATGTATACTACTCATACTCACCTTGGAAAAATTACATCTGCTACCAGGTGCCCTCAATGGTAGTTGACCAGTCCCTCAGACAAGCATAAGTGGTCTAAAAGACTGATTAGTGCGGAGCAGGCTGAATGGACACTCTATACAAGGTTCAGCAAAAGAAATCACCTCATCAAGGAACTCTGTTTGATTTCCATTGCATCACACATGAATGCTTTTTGCTTCGTAACATCTCTCAGTCCATCTCGTACCACGCTTTTTTTCACTCTGTAGTTCAAGCCTTATTGAGAGTGTTTTGAATTCATCTCCAAATGATGAAATTGTACTATATTTAATAAGGGTTCTGTGAAGTTTGCTTCCAGTGATGCTGCAAGTTCAGTTTATGAGGCTGCAGCTTCAACACATATCATTGTTAACATTGATGTTCGTATTAACACAGTTTTCTCAACTTTAGCCTGTTTGCGGAAGTTACATGATCCTGCGCTATTTTTTTTGCTGATTGACCTGGCCACTGTTTCCCATAACCTATCGCCCCTACTTCAATGTGGGTTCTTGTCCTTATTATGAAAAGGGAAGGTAACTTTATCATGTCACCCGGTTACTATAGAAAGAGATTAGTAAATTCTGAGGGCAACCTGAAACAAAATATATGAAAGGGGTTTCTTTGTCCGTGACTATGATTATCACTCAATTCGGATGCTTCTCGATTTGCTTGCCCTCTTGATGGCATTTTGAGTCCATTAAGCTCCATAATCTTTCAACTACCACAAGGGATCGTGTATATTTATGACTACATGCATTGTTAGAGGATGAAATTTTTACTCTGCTGCCCCAAAGAAGTACACAGAGTGTCCCGGATACCGAATGTAAGAACATCTCGATTCAACTCTTTTCGCTCAAATATACCATATCATGTGGATGGTCTCTTCACTCGTTAAGTAAAGACTTTTATTAACCACCCTTTGCTGTGCTATTGGTGCTCGGTTTCGTCTGCTATGACGAATTGCAATGATCCCTCGCTAGGTCATTGTTCTGCTTGTATGTCCACACTTTTCAGAGTGCAGTAGACCCTTACTGTTTTTCACTGCCGGAATGCCATAGTTCACTGAGCTCCAACATTGTGCAAAGTATGCGACTGGACAAGACCTTTCTTCACTTGACTACCTCCCAGTTTATTAGACCTGGATGTGAACTGGGAGAACTTTAATTTAGACAGATTAGAGGTGACGGACCCAGACATACGCCTCTTCTCTGGTGGTCCATCGTCTGTCAAGAAGCAAAGGTAAATAAGTAAATTTTATCGACAGCTATTGTTCTCCTCGTTCTCATAAGTGAGTTATTGATAACATAGAACAAAAGAAAAAAGGACTAAGAGGCCGCTAGCCTACACTGTAGTTTCCTGTCACCTAACACTACCTACATCCCCTTGCTCCCCATCCATGACCTATCCGCTCCTCTTATAAAGCTCCCGAATGACACCGCACTAACTACCTGTCTACCGAGACCATTTCCAATCATTCACCACCCTATTTGTTTTTTGGGAACCATTTTTTCCCTATTTCCTTTCTAATCTACGCTTATTCCAGCTTGATCCGTTACTTCTTGTTCTACCCTGGTAAAAGCGTAAACTTTTACTACCTCTCCTTATTAAATTCCCTTTATCCACTTAAAAACTTCTATCAGATCGCCCCGTAATCTGCGTCCCCTCTCGAGTGAGTGTAATTTTAATAACTTCATCTCTTCATCATAACTAAAGTTACGCATCCCTTGGTAATCTGGTCATCCTCTCTGCACTTTTACTACAGGCTATTCCACCCTGTAATATGAACCAAACGAACCGCATAGTCTAGGTGAGGTCTGGACTAGACCAGATATAGCTTTAAAAAAATTTTAAAAATTTTTTTTCCCCCCCCCCGCAGCTCTACTTTTACCTTCTGGTAATGATCCTAGACTCTATTAGCTTCTATTTCTGGCCTCAATGGTATTGTTTCCTAGTCTGAGTGCTAGGCTCACCCTCACTCCAAGTCTTTTTCCCTTCTGATCTTTTCGCGCTACATTGGCGTATGGTGTATCTATGAGGTTTTCTTAAGCTCAGATCAACCTGTTTTTCTCGCGCCTCTCCATCCTCTGCCCCTTGAGCCCTGAAAATGATTATCATTAACCGTAAATTCCCTGTACTTTTTCGGGACATATCAGAATTACCCTTCAATACAACAACTGAAACATTTCTTAATAAAAAATTGTAGTGTATCATTTTAGTTTGTCTGCAGTGGATGAAAATATTGGCCAAGAATTGAGGTATTTGAAACTCATCTTTAAAATCGTCTTTTCATGAAAACACGTAAGTTCAGCAGATGAGGCCTTCATGGAAATAGCTACTTGTAGGTAACATTCACGAGTAACCTGTTTTGTGTGTATATGTCTCTCCTTACGACGAATATAACAAAACCAGTGTGGCGTTGCAGCATCTCACAGAAACCATACCACCTCTATATTGTTCCCAAAAGCTTACCACACTCTATATTGTTTCCCTAAAAAACTTACCACACGCTATATTGTTCCCTAAAAGACTTACCACCGCTATATTGTTCCCTAAAAACAACTTAACCACGACTCTATATTTGTATCCCTAAAACGACTTACCACGACTCTATATTGTTCCTAAGAAAGACCTTACCACACTCTATATTGTTCCCTAAAACTTACCACAGCTTATATATTGGTTTTCCCTAAAAAGCTTACCCACTCTATATTGTTCTCTAAAAAGACTTACCACACACGATATGTTTTCCCTAAAGACTACCACGCGTCTAGTTTGTTCCCTCAAAAGACTTACCACACTCTATAGGTAGTTCCCTAAAAAGACTTACCACGGGACAAGTTAAATTGTCTCTATCTCCCTAAACAAGACACGTGTTTAAAAACAAAGTAAGGCTGAAATTCGCTGACAGAGAACTTTTAATTATTGTAACTGAAATTTGATGCCAGATTTGTGGTCAAGCTGCCCGATACTATAAGGAAACAAATTTTCAAGCAAAGTTTCTTTCAAAAATATGCATATTGTTGCAATATTTTTGAGAATATA
>JACEEZ010025330.1:0-10228 GCA_016584305.1 Chionoecetes opilio | reverse complement strand
ACAAGAAAAAAAAAAATTAAACCTTTATATCACAAAATAAAAAAACCTTTTAACTTTCGGTTTAAAAATTTTTAAAAAAGCTTAATGAAAAAATGAAAAACCCCCAAAAAAAAGGGTTTATAGCGTGCAAATTTTAAAAATTTTTAAAAAAAAAAAAGGGATTTTTATCCCTTTTTTTCCCCAATTTTTTTTGTTAAGGAAACAGGCCAAATTATAAAAAAAAACCGAAAAAAAATAGCTAAATATCTTGAAAACACTACTTTTTAAAGGTTTATAGAAATATTAATAAAACATTTGTTATATACAATAATTAAAATTTAAAAGAAAACTATAAAAACTTGAAAACCTTTTTCACAATAATCCTTTTTACTTCTTTTTAATAGTTTAATTAATGTAAGCTACTTAAGGGGCAAATTACTAAAAAAGGTTTTTATATTTCATTTGTGGGAAAACAGTAATATCACGAAAAATAGCTAAAATCATTAAAAACACACATTTTGGGGGTTTTATAGCATAAAATAAGAAAAATATTGATTATACAAAACGTACTTTTTAAAAAAAACTATAAAAAACGCTGCAAAAACGTTATATCCAAATAAAAAAACCCTCTAACTCTTATTTAATAAAATTTATGTAAGCTATTTAAAGGGTGCAATTTTTCTAAAAAGAGGATTTTATACTTCGATTTGTAGGAAAACAGCTATATATCCCCGTAATGCTAAAATCATTAAAACATCATTTTATGGGTTTATAGCAATAAATAAGTAACTATTTTGTATTATAAAATAACGTTCCTTTAAAAAAAAACTATGAAAAACCGAAATTAAACCGTTATATCAAAAATAATCCTTTTACCTTCTATTTAATATTAATGTAATGAAAGCACTTATGGGTGAAAATTTATTCAAAAAAGGGGTTTTTTATACTCAATTTTAAAAAACAGCATTATACCGATAAATAGCTAAACATTAAAAACACTACATTTTATGGGTTTATAGCAATTATAAGTAAAATATTTTTTATAAAATAACGTACATTAAGAACTATGAAAAAGCCTTGCAAATTACCGTTATATATAAATAATAACCTCTTACTCTTCTATTTAATACTTAATGTAATGTAAGCTACTTATAGGTGCAAATTATTCTAAAATAGGATTTTCTTACCATATTTAGGAAAACAGCTATATATCCCCATAAATAGCTAAAATCATTAAACACTACATTTTATGGGTTTATAGCATATATAAGTAAAACTACTTGTATATATACAATAACGCTACATTTACAAGAAACTATGAAAACGCTGCAATATACCGTTATATCACAATAAATACCGCTTACTCTTCATTTAATAGCTTATGTAATGTAGCTACTTATAGGTGCAAATTATTCTAAAAAAGGATTTATGCTCAATTTGTAGGAAAACAGCTATATATCACTGATAACTAGTTAAAATATTGAAAACACTACATTTTATAGGTGTTATAGCAATTAATAAGTAAAACTACTTGTATATATACAATAACTACAATTTTAAAGAAACTATGAAAACGCTTGCAAATATACCGTTATATCACATAAAACCTCTTACTCTCTATTTTAATAGCTTAATGTAATGTAAGCTACTTAAGGTGCAAATTATTCTAAAAAGAGGATTTTAACTTCAAGTTTGTAGGAAAACAGCTATATATCAGATACATTAGCTAATATTGAAAACACTACATTTTAGTGTTTATAGCAATTAATAAGTAAACTACTTGTATATATACAATAACGCTACAGTTTAGAAGAAACTATGAAAAACGCTGCAATATAACCGTTATATCACAATATATAACCTCTTACTCTTCTATTTAACTATTAATGTGATGTAAGCTACTTATAGGTGCAAATTATTCTAAAAAGAGGATTTTATACTTCATTTGTAGGAAAACAGCTATATATCACGATAAATAGCTAATATCATTGAAAACACTACATTTTATGGGTTTATAGCAATATAATAAGTAAACTACTTGTATATATACAATAACGCTTACAGTTTAGAAGAAACTATGAAAAACTCTTGCAATATACCGTTATATCACAATATATAACCTCTTACTCTTCTATTTAATAGCTTAATGTAATGTAAGCTACTTATAGGTGCAAATTATTCTAAAAAGAATTTTATACTTCAATTTGTAGGAAACAGCTATATATCACCGATAAATAGCTAATATCATTGAAAACACTACATTTTATGGGTTTATAGCAATATGATAAGTAAAACTATCTTGTATATATATACAATAACGCTACAGTTTACAAGAACTATGAAAACGCTTGCAATATACCGTTATATCACAATAAATAACCTCTTACTCTTCTATTAATAGCTTAATGTAATGTAAGCTACTTATAGGGGCAAATATTCTAAAAAGAGGATTTTAACTCAATTTGTAGGAAAACAGCTATATTCACATGATAACTAGCTAAAATCATTGAAACACATACATTTTATGGGTTTATAGCATATAATAAGTAAAACTACTTGTATATATACAATAACGCTACAGTTTACAAGAAACTATGAAAAACGCTTGCAATATAACCGTTATATCACAATAATACCTCTTAACTCTTCTATTTATAGCTTATGTATGTAAGCTACTTATAGGTGCAAATTATTCTAAAAGAGGATTTTATACTCATTTGTAGGAAAACAGCTATATATCACCGATAAATAGCTAATATCATTGAAAACACTACATTTTATGGGTTTATAGCAATATGATAAGTAAAACTACTTGTATATATAACAATAACTACAGTTTACAAGAAACTATGAAAAAACGCTTGCAATATACCGTTATATCACAATAAATAACCTCTTACTCTTCTATTTAATAGCTTAATGTAAATGTAAGCTACTTATAGGGCAAATTATTCTAAAAAAAGGATTGTATACTTCAATTTGTAGGAAAACAGCTATATATCACCGATAAATAGCTAATATCATTGAAACACTACATTTTTATGGTTTATAGCAATATATAAGTAAAACTACTTGTATATATACAATAACGTACAGTTTAAAAGAAACTATGAAAAACGCTTGCAATATACCGTTATATCACAATAAATAACCTCTTACTCTTCTATTTAATAGCTTATGTAATGTAAGCTACTTATAGGTGCAAATTATTCTAAAAAGAGGATTTTATACTTCGATTTGTAGGAAACAGCTATATATCACTGATAACTAGCTAAAATCATTCAAACACTACATTATATGGGTTTTATAGCAATATAATAAGTAAAACTACTTGTATATATACAATAACGCTACAGTTTAGAAGAAACTATGAAAAACGCATGCAATAAACCGTTATATCACAATATATAACCTCTAACTCTTCTATTTAATATTTAATGTTATGTAAGCTACTTATAGGTGCAAATTATTCTAAAAAGAGGATTTTATACTTCGATTTGTAGGAAACAGCTATATATCACCGATAATAGCTAATATCATTGAAAACACTACATTTTATGGGTTTATAGCAATATAATAAGTAAAACTACTTGTATATATACAATAACGTACAGTTTAGAAGAACTATGAAAAACGCTTGCAATATACCGTTATATTACAAATATATAACCTCTTACTCTTCTATTTAATAGCTTAATGTATGTAAGCTACTTATAGGTGCAAATTATTCTAAAAAGAGGATTTTTATACTTCAATTTGTTAGGAAAACAGCTATATATCACCGATAAATAGCTAATATCATTGAAAACACTACATTTTATGGGTTTATAGCAATATATAAGTAAAATTTCTTGTATATATACAATAACGCTACATTTAAAGAAACTATGAAAAACGCTTGCAATATACCTTTTATATCACAATAAATAACCTCTTACTCTTCTATTTAATAGCTTAATGTAATGTAAGCTACTTATAGGTGCAAATTATTCTAAAAAAAGTTTTTATACTTCATTTGTAGGAACAGCTATATATCACTGATAAAGCAAAAAATCATTAAAACACTACATTTTTGGGGTTTTATAGCAATAAAAAAGAAAACCTTGTATATTTAAAATACGTCAGTTTTAAAGAAACTATAAAAAAACGCTTGCAATAACGTTTATCACAATAAAAACCTTAACCTTCATTTAGCTTAATTTTAGGGTATTTTAGGGAAATTTATTCTAAAAAGAGGATTTTATACTTCGATTTGTAGGAAAACAGCTATATATCACTGATAACTAGCTAAAATCATTCAAAACACTACATTATATGGGTTTATAGCAATATAATAAGTAAAACTACTTGTATATATACAATAACGCTACAGTTTAGAAGAAACTATGAAAAACGCATGCAATAAACCGTTATATCACAATATATAACCTCTAACTCTTCTATTTAATAATTTAATGTTATGTAAGCTACTTATAGGTGCAAATTATTCTAAAAAGAGGATTTTATACTTCGATTTGTAGGAAAACAGCTATATATCACCGATAAATAGCTAATATCATTGAAAACACTACATTTTATGGGTTTATAGCAATATAATAAGTAAAACTACTTGTATATATACAATAACGCTACAGTTTAGAAGAAACTATGAAAAACGCTTGCAATATACCGTTATATTACAATAAATAACCTCTTACCTCATTAAGCTATTTAATAGCTTAATGTAATGTAAGCTACTTATAGGTGCAAATTATTCTAAAAAGAGGATTTTATACTTCAATTTGTTGGAAAACAGCTATATATCACTGATAACTATCTAAAATCATTCAAAACACTACATTTTATGGGTTTATAGCAATATAATAAGTAAAACTACTTGTATATATACAATAACGCTACAGTTTAGAAGAAACTATGAAAAACGCTTGCAATATACCGTTATATCACAATAAATAACCTGTTACTCTTCTATTTAATAGCTTAATGTAATGTAAGCTACTGATAGGTGCAAATTATTCAAAAAAAAAGATTTTATACCTCAATTTGTAGGAAAACAGCTATATATCACTGATAACTAGCTAATATCATTGAAAACACTACATTATATGGGTTTATAGCAATATGATAAGTAAAACTACTTGTATATAGACAATAACGCTACAGTTTACAACAAACTATGAAAAACGCATGCAATATACCGTTATATCACAATAAATACCCTCTTACTCTTCTATTTACTAGCTTAATGTAATGTAAGCTACTTATAGGGGCAAATTATTTTAAAAAAAGGATGGGATATTTCAATTTGTAGGAAAACACCTATATATCACTGATAACTAGCTAAATTCATTCAAAACACTACATTTTATGGGTTTATAGCAATATAATAAGTAAAACTACTTGTATATATATACAATAACGCTACAGTTTACAACAAACTATGAAAAACGCTTGCAATATACCGTTATATCACAATAAATACCCTCTTACTCTTCTATTTACTAGCTTAATGTAATGTAAGCTACTTATAGGGGCAAATTATTTTAAAAAAAGGATGGGATATTTCAATTTGTAGGAAAACACCTATATATCACTGATAACTAGCTAAATTCATTCAAAACACTACATTTTATGGGTTTATAGCAATATAATAAGTAAAACTACTTGTATATATACAATAACGCTACAGTTTAGAAGAAACTATGAAAAACGCTTGCAATATACCGTTATATCACAATAAATAACCTCTTACTCTTCTATTTAATAGCTTAATGTAATGTAAGCTACTTATAGGTGCAAATTATTCTAAAAAAAGGATTTTATATTTCAATTTGTAGGAAAACAGCTATATATCACCGATAAATAGCTAATATCATTGAAAACACTACATTTTATGGGATTATAGCAATATGATAAGTAAAACTACTTGTATATATACAATAACGCTACAGTTTACAAGAAACTATGAAAAACGCTTGCAATATACCGTTATATCACAATAAATAACCTCTTACTCTTCTATTTAATAGCTTAATGTAATGTAAGCTACTTATAGGTGCAAATTATTCTAAAAAGGATTGTTATACTTCAATTTGTAGGAAAACAGCTATATATCACTGATAACTAGCTAAATCATTGAAAACACTACATTTTATGGGTTTATAGCAATATAATAAGTAAAACTACTTGTATATATACAATAACGCTACAGTTTACAAGAAACTATGAAAAACGCTTGCAATATACCGTTATATCACAATAAATAACCTCTTACTCTTCTATTTAATAGCTTAATGTAATGTAAGCACTTATAGGTGCAAATTATTCTAAAAAGAAGGATTTATACTTCAATTTGTAGGAAAACAGCTATATATCACGATAATAGCTAATATCATTGAAAACACTACATTTTATGGGTTTATAGCAATATGATAAGTAAAACTACTTGTATATATATACAATAACGCTACAGTTTACAAGAAACTATGAAAAACGCTTGCAATATACCGTTATATCACAATAAATAACCTCTTACTCTTCTATTTAATAGCTTAATGTAATGTAAGCTACTTATAGGTGCAAATTATTCTAAAAAAAGGATTTTATACTTCAATTTGTAGGAAAACAGCTATATATCAACGATAAATAGCTAATATCATTGAAAACACTACATTTTATGGGTTTATAGCAATATGATAAGTAAAACTACTTGTATATATACAATAACGCTACAGTTTACAAGAAACTATGAAAAACGCTTGCAATATACCGTTATATCACAATAAATAACCTCTTACTCTTCTATTTAATACCTTAATGTAATGTAAGCTACTTATAGGTGCAAATTATTCTAAAAAGAGGATTTTATACTACAATTTGTAGGAAAACAGCTATATATCACCGATAAATAGCTAATATCATTGAAAACACTACATTTTATGGGTTTATAGCAATATGATAAGTAAAACTACTTGTATATATACAATAACGCTACAGTTTACAAGAAACTATGAAAAACGCTTGCAATATACCGTTATATCACAATAAATAACCTCTTACTCTTCTATTTAATAGCTTAATGTAATGTAAGCTACTTATAGGTGCAAATTATTCTAAAAAGAGGATTTTATAGCTCAATTTGTAGGAAAACAGCTATATATCACCGATAAATAGCTAATATCATTGAAAACACTACATTTTATGGGTTTATAGCAATATGGTAAGTAAAACTGCTTGTATATATACAATAACGCTACAGTTTACAAGAAACTATGAAAACGCTTGCAATATACCGTTATATCACTATAAATAACCTCTTACTCTTCTATTTATTAGCTTAATGTAATGTAAGCTACTTATAGGTGCAAATTATTCTAAAAAAGATTTTATACTCAATTTGTAGGAAAACAGCTATATATCACGATAAATAGCTAATATCATTGAAAACACTACATTTTATGGGTTTATAGCAATATATAAGTAAAACTACTTGTAATATACAATAACGCTACAGTTTACAAGAAACTATGAAAAACGCTTGCAATATACCGTTATATCACAATAAATAACTCTTATTCTTCTATTTAATAGCTTAATGTAATGTAAGCTACTTATAGGTGTCAAATTATTCTAAAAAGAGGATTTTATACTCAATTTGTAGGAAAACAGCTATATATCACTGATAATAGCTAAAATCATTGAAACACTACATTTTATGGGTTTATAGCAATATATAAGTAAAACTACTTGTATATATACAATAACGCTACAGTTTAGAAGAAACTATGAAAAACGCTTGCAATATACCGTTTATATCACAATAAATAACCTCTTACTCTTCATTTTAATACTTAATGTAATGTAAGCTACTTATAGGTCAAATTATTCTAAAAAGGGATTTTATACTCAATTTGTAGGAAAACAGCTATATATCACCGATAAATAGCTAATAATCATTGAAAACACTACATTTTATGGGTTTATAGCAATTATAAGTAAAACTACTTGTATATATACAATAACGCTACAGTTTAGAAGAAACTATGAAAAACGCTTGCAATATACCGTTATATATCACAATAAATAACCTCTTACTCTTCTATTTAATACTTAATGTAATGTAAGCTACTTATAGGTGCAAATTATTCTAAAAAGAGGATTTTATACTCAATTTGTAGGAAAACAGCTATATATCACGATAAATAGCTAATATTATTAAAACACTACATTTTATGGTTTATAGCAATATAATAAGTAAAACTACTTGTATATATACAATAACGCTACAGTTTACAAGAAACTATGAAAAAACTTGCAATATACCGTTAATCACAATAAATACCTCTTACTCTTCTATTTAATACCTTAATGTAATGTAAGCTACTTATAGGTGCAAATTATTCTAAAAAAAGGATTTATACTTCAATTGTAGGAAAACAGCTATATATCAACTATAACTAGGTAAAATCATTAAAAACACTACATTTTATGGGTTTATAGCAATATAATAAGTAAAACTACTTGTATATATACAATAACGCTACAAATTACAAGAAACTATGAAAAACGCTTGCAATATACCGTTATATCACAATAAATATCCTCTTACTCTTCCATTTAATAGCTTAATGTAATGTAAGCTACTTATAGGTACAAATTATTTTAAAAAGAGGATTTTATACTTCAATTTGTAGGAAAACAGCTATATATCACTGATAACTAATTAAAATCATTGAAAACACTTCATTTTATGGGTTTATAGCAATTTAATAAGTAAAACTACTTGTATATATACAATAACACTACTGTTTAGAAGAAACTATGAAAAACGCTTGCAATATACCGTTATATCACAATATATAACCTCTTACTCTTCTATTTAATAGCTTAATGTAATGTAAGCTACTTATAGGTGCAAATTATTCTAAAAAGAGGATTTTATACTTCAATTTGTAGGAAAACAGCTATATATATCAGATAAATAGCTAATATCATTAAAAACACTACATTTTAGTGCTTTATAGCAATATAATAAGTAAATCTACTTGTATATATACAATAACGCTACAGTTTACAAGAAACTATGAAAAACGCTTGCAATATACCGTTAAATCACAATAAATATCCTCTTACTCTTCTATTTAATAGCTTAATGTAATGTGAGCTACTTATAGGTGCAAATTATTCTAAAAAGAGAATTTTATACTTCAATTTGTAGGAAAACAGCTATATATCACTGATAACTATCTAAAATCATTGAAAACACTACATTTTATGGCTTTATAGCAATATAATAAGTAAAACTACTTGCATTTATACAATAACGCAACAGTTTACAAGAAACTATGAAAAACGCTTGCAATATACCGTTAAATCACAATAAATAACCTCTTACTTCTCTATTTAATAGCTTAATGTAATGTAAGCTACTTATAGGTGCAAATTATTCTAAAAAGAGGATTTTATACTTCAATTTGTAGGAAAACAGCTATATATCACCGATAAATAGCTAATATCATTGAAAACACTACATTTTATGGGTTTATAGCAATATAATAAGTAAAACTACTTGTATATATACAATAACGCTACAGTTTAGAAGAAACTATGAAAAACGCTTGCAATATACCGTTATATCACAATAAATAACCTCTTACTCTTCTATTTAATAGCTTAATGTAATGTAAGCTACTTATAGGTGCAAATTATTCTAAAAAGAGGATTTATACTTCAATTTGTAGGAAAACAGCTATATATCACTGATAATAGTAATAATCATTGAAAACACTACATTTTATGGGTTTATAGCAATCTAATAAGTAAAACTACTTGTATATATACAATAACGCTACAGTTTACAAGAAACTATGAAAAACGCTTGCAATATACCGTTATATCACAATAAATAACCTCTTACTCTTCTATTTAATAGCTTAATGTAATGTAAGCTACTTATAGGTGCAAATTATTCTAAAAAGAGGATTTTATACTTCAATTTGTAGGAAAACAGCTATATATCACTTATAACTAGTAAAATCATTGAAAACACTACATTTTATGGGTTTATAGCAATTATAAGTAAAACTACTTGTATATATACAATAACGCTACATTTACAAGAAACTATGAAAAAGCTTGCAATATACCGTTATATCACAATAATACCCTTACTCTTCTATTTATAGCTTAATGTATGTAAGCTACTTATAGGGCAAATTATTCTAAAAAAGGATTTATCTTCAATTTTAGG
>JACEEZ010025329.1:47500-49451 GCA_016584305.1 Chionoecetes opilio | reverse complement strand
TTTGGGAGTTTTTTTCTTCGCCTTCAGTTTAAAACAAAATTCTGGTAAAAATGTGGCAAAAATTAGCATAGGGGTGTCTGGGGTTAGTTTTCTTGAGGCTGGGCACACTGAAATGCGGGAAAAGGATGGATATTTATATTTTATGCGAGTCATGAGAACTATGTGTTGTGGTATGTGTGTTTGTGTGTGTGCGTGTGTGTGTGTGTGTGTGTGTGTTGTTGTGTATAGGTTGTGTGTGTGTGTGTGTGTGTGTGTGTGTTGTGGTGTTGTGTGTGTGTGTGTGTGTGTGTGTGTGTGTGTGTATTGTGTGTGCTTGTGTGTGCTGTGTGTGGTGTGTGTGTAAGTAAGGTAAGTAAGTAAGTAAGTAGTAAGTAAGTAAAGTTTATTGCCATTACTAGTAAATATATACATTCAGTAATTACATAAAAAGTGGTCGTTGGCACGGTCTGTCGAGCCAAGGCTCCTGACAGACATGTTCAGATATAAGTTATATGTGCTGAGCAGAATCAGTTGGCTGTTTGTTTCTGTAGTAAAAATATACTACTTTGTAACGTGAAAAAAAAAAGCATACATACATACTACATCTATACATACATATACACATACAGACATACACATATGCATATACGTACACACATACACACATATACACATATATGCACATACATACACACATACATACATATACATACACACACACACGCACATATACGATCATTCATTCATCCATATATATGCAATAACACATATACATATACATTATATGAAAAAATCAAAATAAGAACTTCGTAACCTATGCTATCCAATACATACTTTATACATATAATACTATTACTATGACCATGAAAATACTACACTATGACTAAACCACATACCAAACTATATACATAAATACTATACATGTATACATGTATGGCATCTTAAATGTACATGTAAATACATATTCTACACTATCACTCGTGGGATGTTTTGTGAGGTCTGAAGGACAAGGAAATGATTTTTTACTCTCCTCTTGAATTCAAAAAAGCTGATATTATTAGTAAGTAGTTTTATGGGTGTAGGCAGAGCATTCCATAGTGGAGGACCAAAGCAAATTATGCTGTTCTTAAAGAGTGTTGTACGGAACTGTGGGACATACTAAATTCATATTGCTTCCTCTGGTTCCATGCGTTGATTCTACAAACTTATAAATAGAAGTACCTGGAGCATTTTTTATATTTTTAAACATGAAGTAAAGAAACAAAACATTTGATAGTTAAAAAAATCAAGAAGTTTATTGTCTGAATATAAAGAAGCTGTTGAATCAAATTTACCCATAAAAAATATGCATCTAAAAATTTTGTTTGTATTACTTTTAATTTTCTTAGGAAAGAAGGCCAAGTACAAGCCCATATAGGCACACAGTAAATGAGATGGGGGTAACACAGGGTTGTAGTACGATACTTATCATGGCTTCAGCTGTTAGATAATTACGGACTTTATACAATATACCACACATTCTAGAGAGTTTTGAATATATGCTATCTATAGAAGGTTCCAATTCAGATTTTCATCAATAATGACACCAAAGAAATTTTGTATGGGTTACACATGTGTAACCGTGTGTGTGTGTGTGGTGGTGTGTTGTGTGTGTGTGTGTGTGTGTGGTGTGTGTGTGTGTGTGTTGTGTGTGGTGTGTGTGTGTGTGTGTTGTGTGTGTGTGTGTGTGTGTGTGTGTGTGTGTGTGTGTGTGTGTGTGTTGTGTGTTGTGTGTTGTGTGTGTTGTGTGGTGGTGTGTGGTGGTGTTGTGTGTGTGTGTGTTGGTGTGTGTGTTGGTTGTGTGTGATGTTGTGTGTGTGTGTGTGTTGTGTGTGTGTGATGTGTGTGTGGTGTGGTGTGTGTGTGTGTGTGTGTGTGTGTGTGTGTGTGTGTGTGTGTGTGTGTGGTGTGTGTGTGTGTGTGTGTTGTAGTG
>JACEEZ010025329.1:32500-42500 GCA_016584305.1 Chionoecetes opilio | reverse complement strand
CATCGCAGGTTTTGACCACCTACATATTATTGCATTGGGACGTGTAACATACCATGATAATCGGAAAACTGTGCTGATTCCGAGACTGTGAGTGAAAATTTAATGCAAGCAAAATTACAGGAATAAGAAGAAGTTTGAATAAAAAAAAGTTAAAGAAATTATACACGATTTCATTTTGCTCTCATTATCTTATTATAGGTACATTTTACTGTAATTTTTTATATATTCATGATATGCACTAATGTCTCGTGAAGATGATGGTATGTTCAGTTGTCCTAAATATCATCTGGTAGTATGATAATACGTGTAATAATACAAAATTTTAGTGCGGGCGGAGCACCCTAGGTGACACTTGTCTTGGCACACCCAAGCAGTCGCTCCGCCCGCCCAACCAAACCTTGCAACTCACAACACCAAACATTTCTATCGCCAACATTTAACACCCTAGTGCCACATTTAGTCTTCCACGATCGATCATACACACCTTGCAACACTATATTACGTAAACACCAATTGTTACGTTAGTAGCAACTGAAACAGGCTGTATTTGNAACACTCCACGCTAAAAGGCGGGGCGTGTCCAGACCTACTAGCCAATCACGTGCCTGTCTGACCTTTTAGGCAGCTTCGACAATCACAAGGCTTAAAACCTTTCCATGAGCAGAATTTTGTGCCTCCCCCCCTCACATCTGCACTAAGGCAAGGATGCAACGCTCGCCCCCCCCCGAAAAAGCTGTTTTTTTCCAAAGTTTGACGCTCATCGCAGGTTTTGACCCTACATATTATTGCTTTTGGGACGTGTAACATACCATGATAATCGGAAAAACTGTGCTGATTCCGGAGACTGTGAGTAAAAATTTTTAATGCAAGCAAAATTACAGGAATAAAAAGAGTTGAATAAAAAAAAGTTAAAAAAATTTAAATACACGATTTCATTTTGCTCTCATTATTTTATTATAGGTAACATTTTACTGTAATTTTATATATTCATGATATGCACTAATCTCGTGAAGATGATGGATGTTCAGTTGTCCTAAATATCATCTGGTAGTATGATAATACGTGTATAATACAAAATTTTAGTGCGGGCGGGAGCCCCCTAGGTGACATTGTCTTGGCACACCCAGCAGTCGCTCCGCCCGCCCAACCAAACCTTGCAACTCACAACACCAACTTTTTCTATCGCCAACATTTAACACCCTAGTGCCACATTGTCTTCCACGATCGATTCATACACACCTTGCAACACTTTTATTACGTAAACACCAATTGTTACGTTAGTAGCAACTGAAAAAAGGCTGTATTTGCCTTCTAAACAGTAGATGATTGTCTGTCAAAGGCCAACAGCAGCTCACTAAGGCATGGTCGGACCTTTGCCTTTGTTTCAGCCCCTAAGCGGTGCCAATAAGGCGGCTTCCTCGAACTGAGCATAGGCGGTGGGAGCCGTTTGTTTAAAATCACAGGGCGCCCTAGTGGATACGGCGCCCTAGCTGCTCTCACCCTCTGCCCCCTGGCCTATCCATGCACTAGGGCGCCTGTGGTAAGGCAAACTGCCTCCCCCCGCTATGCTCAGACGAGAATGCCGCCCTAGTGGCACCGCTAAAGGCGCTGAAAACTAAGGCATGGTCTGACCACCCTTAGTGAGCTGCTTTTGGGCCTTTTGACAGACATTCATCTTCTGTTTAGAAGGCAAATACAGCCTTGTTTCAGTTCCTACAACGTAACAATTGGTTTTTACGTAATAATAGTGTTGCAAGGTGTGTATGAATCGATCGTGGAATCTCGTGGGATCGTGGAATCTCTTTGAATCCCTGCCCAGGGCAGGGATTCAAAGAGAGTTAAAGGCCAATGGTGCTAGCTCAACAACATCCCTCTATTTCTACACCCCGGTGTTAACAGGTATTCAAAGACGAGACATGGCAGGGCGGTACAAGTTGCTCATACAGGCTTGCGCGGATTATCTTTGCGCCAGAATCCGTTCATCGAGATTTACCGCGCAGATTTAAAGTTGCTTCCCAAGCTAAAAAAAAATGCAGAAGGCATGAATCGTATGTCTGACAGCGACGTACATCATCTTGCACACTCACCGGTTTTGGGGGGAGGGAGGTTTCCCTCCCTCTCCTCCCTCCATAGGCGGTTGACAGTTTGCATGATTTTGAACTTATACCCTGCAGCGTTTCCCCTACATCCCGTGTTTTTGCCTTTTTGCTGGATTACATAAGGGTGGAAACATACGGATGGCACAACGATTCAAGCAACCATTGATCTTTACAAGGCTGGGATCAATAATAAGGAAATTTGCAAGCTTAAAGGACTAAAGCTTAGAACAGTGCAAAATTTGATCCGCCGATTTAAGGCTGGCGGAGGGGGTGAATCTCCCCCTCCCCAAAACACAACCTGGGAAACAAAAAAAAACTTGTAACAGAACCAGGAGCGTGTTAAGGTGACAAGCTTGATGCCAAATCCTAGCCCTTTCAGCCAGAGAACTGAAGGAGGAAAATCATACTCTTCTTGGTAATGTGTTCGCTTCGTACTGTACAGGAAACTTAGAACGTGACCTGGCTACAGGTGTTACCCGGGCGCGGAATAAGCCACTGATAAATGACCGCCAGAGGAAGAAAAAGGCTTTACTTTGCAAAGAAATACAAAGATTTGGGCCCCTCGACAAGTGGCGAGTGTGCTGTGGAGTGACGAAAGCAATTTTGTGTGAATGGAGGAGGACCAGCAAAGTGTACCGTCGCCCGGCTCAGACCCCACCGAGCCTCGCTACACACGAAAGACCACAAAACACCCCTCCCAGTTTAATGGTGTGGGGTTGCTTTACTTTTCATGGTATTGGGAACTTTGTATTTTCCCCAAAGAACACAACTGTTACAAAGTGGTGTATTTTTATCTTTTAAATGACACCTGGAGGCCTGCTTTGAAAAGACACAGGCACAGATTTTCCAACAGGATGGAGCATCCTGCCACACAGCTCGAGTTTTGATACAGTGGCTTGATGACTGCAAGATTGGGAGAATAGATGACTGGCCAGGTAATTCTCCCGATAATAACCCATAGAAAAATCTTTGGGCCATCATTAAAGGCAAACTCCCCCTCACGTGACCCCTTTTACACTCCCCAAGCTTGAAAGGAGCTCCGAAAGTGTTGGGAAGAATTTAAGCCCGAGTTCCTTCAAAATCTTGCTGACAGTGTACCACGTCGCCTTCAAAAGGGTCATCAAGAGGAAGGGCTACGCAACAAAATACTAACTACAATTGTAAGTGTGTTTATTCTACATTATTTTGTTATAAACATGGTGCGTCATACGTGTAAACATTCCCTTTCGGAGGCGCGCAGTGTTTAAACCCGCGCAAACTAGCTGAGTGGCTGAGCGACTACAATGACGTCACAGCCTCGCCAGCGAATCAAAAATTGTGTCAAAACAAATGTGCCAGCCAATCAGATTGTGTTCAAACGTGTCAGCCAATTACAAGGCTGCCGCGGCCGCATTTTCAAGGTTCTTTCCATCTACCTCCAATCCTCATTCCGCATGAACTTTCAGCTTCGTCGTCCTTCTCAAAAAGTAGGTCATTCCATTATTCCTTCATTCCACAATTCCCTGTACCACCTCCGTCGCTTAACCCCTACTTATTCTTCTTATACGCGGCCGATCTGTGTACTTATTATATCTCTGCGTATTCACATATTTCTCCCTGTGTCACCCTCCGTCGCTTCAACACTTTTTTCCACCTCCACAGACCCGGTAACACACCGGTGTCATTGTACTTCCTTTATTCTAAGCTATTCCATTATTTTTCCGAGGAATAGGGGCGGTCTTCTTCTTCTTGTGACCTCTTTCGCTAGTATTGCTTCGTAGCTCTCCTTACTCTAGTGTTGGGGAAGCCACCACCCGGGGGGTGGGTCACAAACCCCCGGCTAGCACCCGGTACCCATTCACTGCTGGGTGGACAGGGGCTGGGTTTTTTAAGGAAAAAATGCACACCAATATACGTGTAAGGCTGTCTGCCGGAGCCATGCGTGGTGCTGTCTGGCATCGCTACCCGGGTCGAGATGCCGCGCTCACCACTCTTGGCACATCACCACAGAACAAATCACCACAAGCGCCTGGGTTTGTTCTATGGCCTAATTTTGTTTGTATACTTGCCCTATTCAGTTTCTTCAGTCAGAAAACATCATATATACTCAATTTATGAGGATTTTTATGTACGTTGCTTCCTTAAAACCACCTACAGGCTTGTGAACAACAACTCTGTCGTCATCAATCTCCTCTTTGAATACCAAATCAGCTGTTGCGATGTTAAGCTAGCAACCATGGGTAAAGCGTCATTGAATGCGCCCCCAGGGGGGAAATCCAAAGGGCGCTTAACGCCATGGAGCTTAACATCTGTCATCAGCTGTTTTGGGATCCAAAGAGGAGATTGATGACGTCAGAGTTGCTGCTCACAATTCAACTGCCTGTACGGTGGTTTTAAGGAAGCAACGTACAAAAAATCCTCATAAATTGAGAAAATTTTGTATGTTTTCTGACTCAAGAACTGAATAGGGCACGTATACAAACGAAATTAGGCCATAGAACAACCCAGGCGCTTGTGGTGATTTTGTTATGTGGTGATGTGCCAAGAGTGGTGAGCGCGGCATCTCGACCCCGGGGAGCGATGCCGGACAGCACCACGCAGGCTCTGGCAAAAAAGCACTACACGTATATGTGGTGTGCACTTTTCCTTAAAACCCGAGCCCCTGTCCACCCAGCAGTGAATGGGTACCGGGTGTTAGCCGTGGGTTTGTGTCCCGCCTCCCGGGGTTTTTGGCTTCGGCCAACACACGAGGAGAGGCCTACGAAGCGATACTAAGCGAAAGAGGTCACCAAAAAGATAAAGAAGACCTCTGCCTAATATGAAGGAATAATGAAATAGCAGAGAATAAAAGGGAAAATACAAGAAACGGCGTTTTAGCTGCCGTATGTGGGGGTGGAAACAAGTGTTGAAGCGACGGGGGTGACGGGGATGAAGGAATGAGGGAATAAGTTAAGAAAAAAATAAGTACAACACATGGAGGGCGTAGAAGTGGGAACAAGTGTTGGAGGTTTAAGCGACGGAGGGGCACAGGGAATTGGGAATGAAGGGAAATAAGGAAAAAATTATTTTTTGAAAAGGGAGACGAAGCTGAAATTTTCACGGAGGAAGATGTCTTGATCTTGATCTTGACTTGATCTTGTTTTTGGGAGTACCCAGCAGAGCTGTAGGAAGCCTTTGGCCCGGCGTTCTCCCACACACGAAATCTGGGGAGAGAAGCAAAAGGGGGAAGAAAAAATAGGTTTTTTTTCCCCCCCTTTCCTCTCTGCATCACATTATGGGGGCCCCCCATACTGGGGCCCCCCTCCCTCTCATGCTCTCCCTACTGCTCCCCAAAGAGTTCTCCAAAAATTTCTTTTAACTCCAATCACACGACTGTCCCCTCCACTCAGCACAAACCCCCCAGCAGGTACCCCATCCCCACTTCCTGTCTCTCATCTTCGCCATTCTTCACTCCGACCTCTCCTACCATCCCTCCAACATCTTTGTTTAGCAACTCAACCTTTCACATTCCAGCTCAAGTGTCCACGGTTTATCCACCCGTCACACACACCCAAAACCACACCTTGCTGCCACATTTTTTCCATTGTCATACGACTATTTACCTCCGAGACTTTGTCCGGGCTTTAAAGAGTGGGTCCCCCTACCCACCATATGAACCTTTCATACCTGGTTGGCCTTTTCTCCGTACCATTCCCAGTGTTGATTTTTCCTATTCCCCTAGCTATTTTTTCCCCCCTTTTCTCTTCCACTTCCTATTTTTTTCCTTTTTGATACAGCCATACTCCCATGTCTAAACCTCCTGTCACAAACTTTCCCAGTTCCCCGTCCATTTTCCACTTTTACTGATTTTTATCCACTTCCCATCTTTCCCAGCCCCAAACCTTGCTTGCCCATTGCGTCATCCTTTCGTTGCGTTAGCCTGTACCTCAGTCCTGCCTTGCATCCTCTCTCTAAACGGCTCCATCCATTTTCCCCTTAATGTTTCCCACTCCCAATACCTTTTGGCTCCTAATGCTTTTTGCCCTGCTTTTTTTCTGTGTTACTTCCAATCTGCCCAAAACCCCTTTTCCTAGACCCCCCCATTGTTTCCGGGCCATACATAAGCTAGGGATCCCCACCCCCTTTCCATAGCCTTCCACCAATTCATACTTGTTGGCCCGAATTTGCCACACTCCCACCCCTTCCCAAACCACTGGTTGGCCCTTTTAGTTCCCTCTCAGTTTAGTTTCTATAGCTTTATCATAAACCCAAATCCCCAGATACTTGTACTCTTTCTTCCTTTTTTTCTTCCCACCCCCATCCAAATCCGTCATCATCAGATCATCCCCTTCCCACCAACACTTGACTTTTCCCTTTACTGAGCCTAACTTGAAGCCCTTTTTTCATACTCAGTCACAGCATTCAACTCTTGAGCTCATTGTGGTTTTCACTAAGGATACCAAATTCTGCTACTCAGTACATCAACACTTATCTCCAATTTCAACCCAGACCGTACGTTTACTTCACTGCCTTTTCCTCAACATATAATCCAAAAAAGTAGGGAGAAAGGAAAACCCCCCTGTCTTACCCTCTTTTTATTTCACCATCAGTCTCGGGGGTCACCCATATGAACTTGGCCTTGGGGTCTCAACATACGCTTATTATCTTAAACAACCTTCTCACTCATCCCAACGTCCCCAATACCTCCCATATATCTTTCCCCTACCCACTCGTCATACGTTCTCAATATTAGAAAGGTAGATATTTCTTTTTCCCCCCTTCCCTTTGTTTTTCCAACTTCCTTCACTACAAACATATTGCCTCACTTCCGTTTTTTCTGAATCCATTCTGCTTTTCCCCATCACCTATTTTTTTTCCCACAATTTCACCTGTCTTTCACGTACACCACAAAAAATCTTACATACCGTGTCAATACCGCTATTGGCCGAATTTTTAATCTCCTTCCCCTTTTGTGTCCTCCCTTATGTAGAGGGTCCCCTCTATTGTCTTCCCAGGCACCGGGCCCCCCCTTTCCTTTCCCCAATTGCCCAAACAACCATGCATTCCCCAATTACCCCCAAACCTCCTTCTATACAATTCATTGGGTCCGCCCATTCAGGGCTTTAAATTTTCAGTTTTTTCATCCCCTTCAATCTCACCCATTTACTTCTTCATATCATTCCTCTTTTTTCCTCCCTAAGGTGACTTTCCCCAAAGTCATATCGGGCTCATCACACCCCCAATATTTTTCAGAAGTCTTCTACGCTCTGGCCATTCCTTTTTTTCCCCCTTAGTGCCTGCCATTCACCACTAGTTCTTTACATTTTGTATGTTTACTTCTTTCCTCTAAAGAATTATCCCACCCCACCTCCTTCCTCCCTTTTTCCCCTAATTTCTTGATCACTTTTCTCCTTCATTCACCTTGCCTTCCTCCCCAAGCATTTCCCCTTTTTTGCTTACTCATACTCTTCCATGCCCTTTTCATACTCATTTTTTCAGCTTCGCTGTTTGACCTTTCTTTCTCAGCCCCTAACTCCATTTGACAGTTTCCTTTCTTTTCCGGCCCTTTGTCGATCCATTGTTCCCCCAAACTCTTTCTTGTCCTGCCATTTGCCTCTTTCTTGTTCTGCCTATGCTTCTTCTGCCACTTTGTTAAGTTTCCCTTAAAAATCCTCATTCTCTCATCCACCCCTTCTCAGCCCTCAAACATTCTCTCCCAGCTTCCGTCCTCTTTACTCCCCATTCTCTAAAATAATCCCAGTCTGCATCTCAAGTTCAAAAATCCCTTTTCCCCTTTCCCCTTTTTTTCGTTCACTTTTTTTCCTTCAAACACTCATACTCCATTTACCAGACGTTTTGGTCACTCGCTAGTCGATTGTCCTTTCCTCATCACCCCCCATACTTTCCACCCCTTTCTAGCCTTTCCCGGGTTCACTAACATAAAGTCAATGCAGATTTATTCCCCTTTCCACTCCAGGTCACTTCCTTAGCCAGGGTCAATTCAAAATTTTAATATTCTCCTCTGAAAGTAAGCAGCAATTGGCCATTTCCATTTACTTTTCCCCTCCAACACACAATTTGGGAATTCGTTCCATCAAAAATCACATTTTCACTTCTATTCGTTTACAAAAATTTGCACAAATTTTATACTTTCCCTTTTATTCTGGGGTCTCGTCCGTTCCTTCCCCCTGTCATGTAACACACTATCACCAAAAACCTTTCTTTCCCTTTTGCACCTTTTATTCCGCGTACTGCCATAAAATCCTACCCCCTTCACACCCCCCTACATCTAGCTCCTTACATCTATACCGCTTTTCCCGCCCAAAGTATCCACTCCGCCACCCCTTTTTTTGCTGCTTCTTGCCCTTTCCATCACACGTAAGTCTCAGATCTAAGTTCAATTCTCTCCTCATTTTTGTTTCGTCACTCCCCACGTCACAACTACGCAAATGTTCCATTCATTTATTTCTCTCTGAGGTTTCTTTTTAACTGTCCTCCTTTAAAATTTTACACAGCCCAAAACCCCACATTCCCTTTTGTTGTCAAAAGCAATCATTCGCATTTGTACCCTCTTTTTCCCCCAATTGCAGATCCTCATGCGCGTATCACTCAAGCATTTCCCCCACATCCGCCTCTCTCCCCCAGTTTGGGCCTTTTTCCCTAAAGACCTATGGGAGTGCACCGTCCAGGTTTGAAGCTTATCCAAGTCCCTGGATCCTTACTGCATCGCTTTCATTTTTACAAAACCCCCTCTGGAGTCGCTTGTTTTTTGTCGCGTCTCATTTTCCCCATACCCGATTTTCCGAGGTGCCTCATGCCACCACAAACCACTCTACTTTCTTATTTCCTTTTTTTATCTTAAGGGACTCCTCATCTTGCCCCCCGTTCCGGGGCCCAACCTCCTAAAAGGGTGTTCCCCCCCTGCATATTTCCATTCCTTCGTACCCTTCACCTGCTCCCCCACCCCTTCACAACATCCCCCATACCCTTTCCATCAGGTAACAGCACACCTTTTGGTCTTCACCCACGGTCGCCCCAACATTCCACCATACATTCCATACACAGTATGGGCCACTTCTTGCCCCCGGTTTCCCCCCCCTTTTTATCAGTCCCGACCCCCCCCCGGGTTGGTAATCTCCCCTACTCATCCCCCCCTCGGGCCCTTAGCGGGGCCACAGCCCCCCCCGGGAGCCCGGGGGATCAGGTCCCCCCAGCCTCAAAACCCCGCCTCAGCAGCCTTAGCTGCCGCAAGGCAAAAGCGAGGGGGGGGGGATCGACCAGCCCACCCACGACTTTAGTGGCCCCAACTGCCCCTTTCTGGCGAGGGGGAGGAGGGGGGCTCCCCCCCGTCTTTCCCACCCTCAACGCCCCCCAGGCGCCCTACTTCGACATCTTTCCACGGCAGCCCCCTAGCCTCACCCACCCTCAACATCCCCAGAAACCCGGACGACATCTTCCCCGCTGCAGCTCCCCCATCTCCTTCGGGCATGCCCGCTTGGGGCGTTAACGTAAGCAGCCTCATCCCCCGGGCCCGTGGTGGTCTGGCCCCCAAAACCTGTCATTACCCACCTGCCCTTTCTGCCCCATGTTTCTTACTTTTTTGCAAGGCTTTTTAACCCCCTCCAGGGCTTGATCCACTCCTTTGCCTCCTTCAGTTCACCCTTGCACTGTTTAGTTCCTAGTCTCGCCCCATTTTCCACCCTTTTGCTTTCGGATCTCTTCATATCCTTAATTACTGCTTTTAATTCCCACAGAACCCCCAGTTCCTTAGGGTCCCCGGGCTCTTTTTAAAGCTTTGGGGCATCCCCTCACAGGGACGTGCGACCACCATTTTCAGCTATCGCACTGCAAGCCACTGTCCTGTCCCGTAACTTTTTCAAAACTGGGGCACTGTGCCTGCTTTTTCCTCACACCTCATCACACGATCCCCATCTCCCTGTCTC
>JACEEZ010025329.1:7500-27500 GCA_016584305.1 Chionoecetes opilio | reverse complement strand
AGAGATCCTTGAGAGCTTTATTGTTGACTACATAAAGAGACGCGGCGTCCAGACTGAGGCTCCGCTGGCGGGAAACTCCACGCTTCACGAGAGGTCCCCGCAACACAGAAACTGTTCCTTTAAACCCCAACACCCCCCTTCCATTGCAACAAATCCCCTTGGGATGACACATAAAACACTGTTGCAATCCTAATGATTAGGAATAATTGGACTGCTTAGGAGTGGAAAACAATATGACACTTAGGGCACATAATCCTGTAGGTTATGAGGGGCCTTTCCTGGCGCGCTGCGGCCTGCCCTGCTGGGGCATGTCGCTGATGTCCTGTCGGGGATGGGCCTCCGCCGGCAGGGTCAGACGCCGGGTTGTCGGCATGGCGGGAGCGGGGTGGAGGTGGCGCCGGTTACGATGAGAGATTCTGCCGCTGCCATCCAGCCTCACCAAGTCTGCCTCGGGCCAGACGTGTCTACGATGATGCCTGACGGGTCCCATCGCCCCGTTTTCTGGTTCTTGCACCCGGACCCATGACTGAGGGCGAGTGGACGCAAGTAGTGGGCAGTCTGGTTCCACCTCTCCGCCGCTAAATCTCCTGTGAGCGCCATGGCCCGCTCTCTGCCCCGCACAATCCTCGCTCATTTGTCGCTGACGCTGTAGTGCCTTCTCGCAGCGGGCACGGAACCCTCAGCTACCGTCCCATCAGCAGCTGGGCAGGGGGACGCATCCGTGCACTGCAGTGGCGTGTTGAGGTACTGCAGGAAGGCCTTCGTTGCCGCGTCGGAGTCGAGCAAGCCCCATGGCGAGATGTTGCCCCCGAGGATTCTCTTGGCCGACTTCACTGCAGCCTCTGCTCGCCCGTTAGACTGTGGGAAGTGCGAGGACGACACCTGCAGCGTTTACGGGGCCAGGCGGTGAAAGAATTTTTTTTTGCCTCCTGGCTCACCAGGCTGGTGCCCCCCCATCGCACGACAGCACTCCGGGGATGCCGAATCTCCGAACCATCTTCTAAACGCGGGTATTAGCCTAGTGCTGGAGCACCGCCGGCAAGTGTCTACCTCCAGCCAGCCAGTCAGTTGTCGGCGTAGGCGAGGTAAGTGTTACCGTTGAGCTGGAATAGGTCGATCCGCCGCCCGCCCTGCTGGAAAAGGGTACTCAGGTGCTGGTGTGGGCAGGAGTTTTGGGCGGGATGGGAAAGGGGGGCCCTTTGTACTCGCACAGTTGACAGTGACGCCGCCCTGCTCTACCTCAGCGTCAATGCCCGGCCAGTACACCGCCCTGTCGGGCCCCTTTGCGGAGCATGGAGTCCCTCCCCTGGTACCCTTCATGGAGGTTATCGAGCACTGCACGATGGAGGGACGCCGGAATCCCCCAAACCGTAAGTGCCCCTCGTCACTGGAGTATGTGACGACATCGCCCTGGCACGATAGGTTGCGCCTCATTCTGTAGAAAGGGGCGAAGAGCGCGAGGCTCTGCGTCCTTGCGGTCCGCCCAATCCCCTGCAGTACTCGCTCACGCAACAGTCGGTAGTCGCCCGTCCCTGCAGGCCTCCTCTGAACTCTGTTGAAGTCCACGATGGTCCCGTCATCGCCCTCCAGGGCACACGCTGTAGCTGCAGCGACGAAGGCACACATCCCTCTTCAGCTAGGTCAGTCTCGTCCGGCTCGCCATGCAGCAGCGGGTCCCTGGAGAGGGAGAGAGTGTCTGCCGCACAATTGGCCTTGCCCTTCAGGTACTTCACGCGGAAACGTGTACATCAGCGTTTTCCCTCCTTGAGATTTAGTATGCGTGGGTTGCTGATGTCTTTCAGCTCCTTATCCTTGAATATTTTGGTGAGCGCCCGGTTGTTCGGTGACAGAAGGTGAGGTTCATGCAGCCCAGGAGGAAGAGGCGCGCCCTTTTCATGCACCAAGCGATTGCGAGAGCTTCTCCCTCCAGCGTTGAGTAGTTCTTTTCCGCTGTCGTTAGGTGGCGGCTGCCACACAAGGCCAGTTTCCACCCGCCCTTGCAACACGGGGGTTTGACTCCTGTGACACGCACTCACAGTACTGCTGCATGACCAAAAAAGCTAATGCCGAGGCGACTGTAGTCCGTAAAGACTGCGGTGGGCCGTGTGGACGTCGTAGTACCTGAGGCCCTAAACTTACTAGCTTGCCTATGGCCTCTCTCGTCGCCTCAAATATGGCCTGCAGCTGGTTTGTCCTAGTACCCCACCTTTCCGGACGGCCGCTTGAAAAGCTCCCTGAACGGCACGGCTCCATCAGGGGGGCTGTGGTCAGGAAAGGGCTACCTGATTTACCAGACCAAACCCAGGATCAGACGTCTGTGAGGGAGGGCTTGGCCGGCATCTGGAATTCCGTGATGCTGCTAAGGAGGTCCTGACTCGGCTGATAGTCCTCCCAGCCCAGCAGATAGCCCGCGAAGGTCACATTCCTCCTGCAGAAGTGGAAATTTGTCCGGCCTTAGCGTGATCCCCTTCTCTGCACACGTCTGCAGGAAAAACATACGTGTGCCAGAAGACTTCGGCGATGGTGTGGGTCATGCAGCAAATGTGTCATCAACGCACTTCAGCTTCCTCGGAACATCTGTGATCACGTCGTCGAAGCGCTTGGTGAAGGGGTCCTGTGAGGCACAGTGTCCCATCGGGGTGCACAGGTTTGCGGTATCGCCCCCACGGAGTTATGAAACGTGTGAGCCTGCTGCTCTCCTTGTCGAGGGGCGATTGGTGGTACACCGAGTACGCGTCTGTCACAGTCTTGAATGTGTGTTTCGGCACGCTGGTAATCATGTCGAAGGGCGGGCGGGTGTAGGGGTCTCACGGTGGCACGCCTTGTTGAGCCGCTGGTAGTCCACAGTCCTGCGTGGCCGCCCGTCCTTTTGGGCACCACAACCATGCGCGAGCAAACCCCTCCGTCGGGTCCCCACCGGAACAGGCTCGATGATGCCCCTCCGCACGTCCTCACAAGCTGCCTGCGTACTTCGTCGTAGAAGTGGTGATTGATCGTGGCGGGGCATGCACTGCGTAGGGTTTTCGCGTCGGGCTGCAGGTGAATATGTGGGGAGGCCCGCTCATCTCTGGTAGCGGCGAGCGGTCTACAAACAAACGCAATGCGCCCAAAGTGCCCCAGAAACCACTTTTCCAGGCGGTCCACGTTTTCCTCTGTCAGGTCGTACGGGGGCACGGTGGGGCGGGCTGGGGGTTCTGGTGCATCTTCCTCGGTCACACCACCCACTGTTGGCAACATGCTGGGAAAGTTTGGGGGCACAAGGCTGAGGTCCTTGCACACTTGCAGTGACAAATACAGTTGACGTACACCCTCAGCAAAGTGCAGGACGCCTTAATTGGGTTTATACGTGTCCCAGCGTGAACTCACACGTCTTGCCGCCCAGGACGTTGATACGGCCCCCGGCGAGGTGACTGATGTTGGCGGGGGGCGCTGGAGCGTCTTCGGGGACAGGCCAAGAGCATCCTGAGGTGGACCCCGCGACGCACACCTGGCGCCCATGTCAGCCACCGCATCAGCTCGAGCGCGCCCGGTGGAGTCACTGCACGACACACCCACCCTCAGGCTGGCTGACAGTCCCCCGGAGCCGCCCACCGTGACGCCTCCGTGGTGCTGGTGGCGCCCGCGTGTCTGGGATCGGCACACGCGCTTGAAGTGGCCCCTCTTCCCGCAGTTGTGACAGGTGACGAAGAGGGATGGACACTTTTTCTCCCTCCGCACTTGCGGCCACAGTTACGGCAGCACTTCGCGGAGCGTTTGTCATTTGAGGCCATGGCTGAGGCGTCTCTCTGTTGGGAGATCTGAAATGGCCCTCGCCGCCCCAAAACGGTGGGAGAGGCCTCCCGGACCCCCTCCGCTGCCGCCACACGCCTGCCCGCACCCCTGCGCTGCCGCTGTTTTCTCAGCCGACTCGAACATCTCACAAATCTTAATCACGTCACTTGCATTGTGTGACTGTGGCAGGCTACGCAGGACCTCGGTTTTCATGCGAAGGTCGGCCAGCCCCATCACTAACTTCTTTGCTAGCATAAAATCACTGAGATTACCGGCACAATGGGGGCAACGAAACTCGCACTTTGCCGCTTTGGCTCTACACGTGACCAAATACAAACACAAACTTTCCCCAGGCTCCTGGGTGCACTCAAAGAAATCTGCCCACGCCTCGACTGTACACTTCGGCCCAACAACGACGCGCCGCACTAACTGATCGCTTCCTCTGTCGACATCATAGGGTAGACCTGCCCGTCCACCAGTGCGTCCCAGCTCTGCTGAACTCTTCATCACAGCAGCCTAACGTAACCTGCGGCCAGAGGCGCTGCCCACCCGCAGCCTTGACTGTAACACCTCACGCTCCGGGCCATATACCTCGAACTGCGACGGAGACATGCCCATGGTGGCCCTCGCTGGGGCCGCAGGCGGTGCTGGGGTGCGCGTGTAGGCCATTGCGGGTGCGGCGGCGGCTGGATGCAGGTAACTGACCTGGTCCCCTCCAAAGGACGGCTTGTGGTTGCTATATCGGTTGTGTAGTGTACAGGTGGCGGTGCAAACCCAGGTGGTGGTACTCTCCAGGGCGGTGGTGTTGTCCAAGGCGTTAATTGGGTTGTCAGGGCGGCGGTGTTGTGTGTGTGCCATGAGGTGAGCCTGCCGGCTCTGTTTTGTCTCGTCGTCCTCAATTCCCGCTTTCAGCCCCCCAATTTGTCGGCATAGGGGACTTCGGACCTATAGATCACCCGTGTAGGTAAACTGCGCCATGGTAGAGCGTGGCCCAGGGTCATGAAAGCCGAGAGATCCTTGAGAGCTTTATTGTTGACTACAATAAAGAGACGCGGCGCCCAGACTGAGGCTCCGATGGGGGGAAAAACTCCAGGGTTCCCACGGGAGGTCCCCGCACACACGAAACTTTTTCCTTTAAACCTCAACACTTCTGGTGCTACATCCTGTCGGGACAGAGTTTGTACACCAGCAATGTTCCCCTCATTACTGATGCCCCATCATAGGTCTGGCCCACACAGTGTTTGACTGTATACCACATGACAATAACAATGTACAAATACTGTTTTTAGGTACCTGCATTTAATTCATGGAGCCTTACGAACCCCAAGAACTCATGTATACTATTGTCATATAAATACCTCACCCCCAACTGATATTGCTCATTTCTACTTATGTCCTTTGACTTATAAACCATGATTGAGTCCCAAAACAGATGATTAAGTTCTCCACATATCTCCCCCAGAATACTTGGGCCATGATCTCACTGTCGGTTCCCCATCACTATTAATAGGCCTGTTCAAGCTATTAAAATTGTTATAGAAAAGGTTTTTTTAATAGTTTATAGAAATTATCATATCAGTTTATTTCAAATATTTCCAGCTTAATCAGGAAAAACCCAGAGATCATAGAAATAAAGATGAGATACGTACATAGGAAAGAGTTTACATGGAAAAAGGTTATCAGTTAGGTAATCTATGTGTGTAGCTAGTATCATATAAAAATAACATTTGATTAATTAACCGAGCAAAGATTACGGAAAACAAGGTATATTTTCCCTTATTCAATAACTTGCAAAAACATTATCAACACATATCAATACTCAACGGTACACCTAAAAAGGAATATGTAGTGATGGGGAATTAACATGGATAATATCATGATTTAGAATAGAATATTTTTTGAAATCATTTCCCAGCTATCAATGCACTAAACTGCCAGACTTACGATAGCCCTTATAAAGGGTTAAAAAACCCAAAAAAAGGCCTAAATGATCACCTTAACCAGTCAATAACATAATGACCAACTTATTTTTTAACATGTTTTCGCTCCTTCATTATATCGAAATAGACTGAATTTAAAATAAATAATTGCAGTACGGGCACGTTTTTTTTTGGAATTCCTCGACGGCGCCGGGCGCTGTGTCAGTGAGTGAATTCAGTTTGTGGGAAAAAGCAGAAGTGGGTGGAAAGTTGTTATGTTGTTCGCCGCAATCAATATCCTTCTACATGGGTGGGACAGTGTTCCACGTACACCAGCATGTAAAAACCCCAAAAATGAAGATGTTTTTGTACTTATGAAATAAACACAATGTCCGTAGCATTATGATCTCCTTTTCATCGTATTACTGGATAACGACAAAGGAATATTTATGGTTATACTTTCAAGTATATTGCAGATATAGTAATGTTTTTATAAGTGTTGAACAGCCCATTAGTCTATTAATCGGCTAATGGGTTTGGGAACACCCCTTAAAACATGATTATATCTGCAATATACTTAGAAAGTATAACCATAAATATTTCTCAATCAGTTAATATAACAGCGGCAAATGGTCATATGCCCTACGGCGGGCCGCTGGGAGCGGCCCGCCGGTGAGCCTCGAGCAAATTCCCCGCGGCCCTACGTCGTACACTTCCGTCGGGCCGCCGGTAAGACATACGGAGGGCCTCCGGAGGCCCTCCGCTTTGTTTTTGCTGGGCACCTTCTTTTGACCCACCCTCTCCATGCCATCCCTCCTTTTTTGAATAGATAGGGCGGCTATGGCCCTCACCTTCCTCCTCTAAAATGCCAGGTCTTCCTCAGGAAGTCATCAGAGCTGCACACCTCCCTGGGGCCCACTTCCTTCGAGGGGTGGGTTTGTGTGAGCCGGGCTCCCTCCTCCCCTCGCCCCAAACCCCTTCGGGGTACTCCTCCTCAGGCGGGGCCCGCCAACAGGGCCGTGGTAGGGGTGCCCTTGCCCTCCGAGACGGCCTCACTCCCCGTTTCCCCCTTCCTCAGGGGCCCGGGGGGGACACCGGAGTCGTTGCTCCCAGGGGTTGCCTCCAGGGGGGTTTGGGGTTTCACGTGGAGGATTTAAAACCCAGGTGGTCCCGCCACTTCCCACGAGTTTGAGCATACGTGCCTCTCCCCCCCCCGGTGATCATATGGGGGACTTAACGCACACCACCAGTGCTGGGAACCTGCCCTGCCCTCCCATAAACGCAACCCCTCAGGTAATAAATTTTTCAAGATAATTGGATTTCCTACCTCTTCTGCGAGCCCCCCGGGTCGGCCCCGGGTTCCCATCCCCACACGGGTTTGCTCCCTCAGTCCGGCCCTGTTTTTGGGCCCCGGGCCCTTTCACCACCTCCATCTTCTCTACTGGGCCATGCATGGGGAGTGACCCCCTCCCTGTCTGGCCTCTTTTCCCAAAAGCCCCCCCAAAGCCCCTCCTGGTGCCTCCCCCGCTGGAGAATTACCCTCCGAGGGGGCCGCGTTACGGGGAGGCCCTCCGCCTTCCCGGTTACCCCCAATCTACCTTGGGGGGCTGCCGCGACTCCTTCCATCAGACGCTGGAGACGGGGGGTCGGTGCCTTCCACCTTCCCAGCGTCGCACGCCCCGTCGCCCGGGGAACCCTTTGGTGGAATGAGACGTGCCCGGGGGGTTTACTGGCCCGCCGTCGAGCGGGAACCAATGGTGGAAGAAACCTATACTGGCCGGTACAACTATCGCAGTCTCGACGCCCTCGCGCCAAGACCATCCTAAAGGGCCCAGAGGAGTGCATGGGGTTCCCATGCTCCTCCCTCCCCTTCTTTCCCCCACCAAGAGAACAGGGACTTCCTGCACTCTATGGAGGGAGGAAGGCGGTTACCCCACCCCTCGGGAGGACGGTGCCCAGTCAACATTGGATGACCCCCAAAAGGCGGAGGCTCTGGTCGCCACAACCAACAGAAGATTGGGTTTCCCCCTGCTCTTCATCCTCCTGCGGACCTCCCCCAAACCATTTTTACCTCCATCGCCCCCCCTGGTTTCCCTGAGCTAACCCACCCTTTACCCCCGGCGGGAACTGGATCGGCCCTGTCCACATTGTAGGGAAAGGGCAGGGACTGACCCATCCTTTACGTTTTCCCTCACCAACCTCCCCCTCCCCCCCCTACGGGAAGCCTCTTGCACTTTAGAACACCAGCTGGGAGACAGGAAAATCCCCCCACCTTTTGGAAGCCCTCAGCCCTCATCCCCATTCAAAGCGGGTAAAGACCATCACTCCTTTTCCAACAGACCCTGCACCCTCTCCTGATTGGGAAGCGATGGGGGCCTTGTGACCACACACTGTCGGGTGGCTCGAGGAGAAGCGCCTGCGAGGGGGGAGCAGTGTGGTTTTCCCCCCCAAGAGGCACCCGGACGTGCTGGGCCAGGTTGACTTCCATATTTGTGACACATCCCGCCAGCCCCAGGTCTGACCACACTCCCTGACCGGAGGGACCCTTTTGACACGGCACCACACGGGGTATCCTGTTAAAGTTGGCCGGCATGGGCTTTTGCCGGGGGCCACCCTTGCCTGGTCCAGGATTCCCTTTGGCGGTCGCTCGTCCCAGGTTGCTGTGGTGCCTCTCTTTTCCCCTCCACCCCTTTAAGAGGGCCCCAAAGGGCTCCTCCAAGCCCCTTTTTTATTCAACGTCCTCCTCTCCGCCCCTAAAACCTTTCCCCGCCCACTCTCACCTCCTCATCACGTGCGAATCCCCGAAATACCGGGGGCCCCAAACAGGCCCAGGCGCGACCCCCCTGCAAAAAGCGGCAACCCCCTCGGTGACGGGTGACCACTTGGGGGCTGAAAGTCAGTGTCCCAAAAGCACATTTTGGTTTCACCCTTAAACTAATGCCCTCAAATGTGCGGCCAGCCGGTTCCTTTTCCCAGGACGCACCCTTTTGGGGTCGGTGGACGGTCCTCGCTTCCCCGGGCCGGGCGTGAATATCTCCGCACCTCCTGCAACAAGCGCCCTGGACGTCATGAAGAGGATTGCTGGGTCCGTTGGGGTGCCAAACCGGGTCTCCTCCCCAGTACTACTTTTCCACCATCAGACCCAAACTCATGACGGCAGCAGCATTTTTGGGGCAGCTGCCCGTACTACATTGACCAAGCGGATCCTCTTTAGAATGCCCCCGCTTCGGATTTCCTGGCCCTGAAATCTTTCCCCCGGGTTTTCTCCCTGCATGCCGAAAGTGTTATCCTCCCCTTGTCCATTACAGACGGATTATTCTATGCCCGCAGTAGGCTACCCCCAATCAGAGCCTGCCCCATCACCCCCTTGCGCTCTTACGTGGCTCTGGTGGGATCACCACGCCCCCGTTTGGTTACGGGTGCCGACAACCCCTTCTGGTTTGGGCCCTACAGGGCTCCACCATTTTGGCCCTTACCACCACCACCAAACCCCCCACCCCAAACTCTCTCCCCCACCCTGCTAGACACCTCCCCCAGGTTTCCTGACCTTCCAGGCCCCCCCTCGGACTCTACCAGTATTCGGCGGAGGGCTCTGTTCAGGCAGATGGAAGGTCGTGTATCACCACCACCCTAAAACTATTCACAGATGGCTCGCATCCCCGTCACCACCCTCCACGGCGGCTGCCCATCTACGCCCCGCCCCCTCCATTGCAGAAAAAGTGGAGGTTCCCCGGAGACGGACGTTTAAATCTGGCTCTACGCCCTCACCAGGCCAACACCCTCCACACCAAAGGTACACAAGGGCAAGGCTGGTCTACACAGACCACTCCCTCACCCACCCCCTCCCTCCCGCCCTCGACGATCCTCTACGTCCCTCGTCCACACCATCCAGAGGCCCTTTCCCCCTACCAACGAGGGCTGGGAGATCGCCTTCGTGGGTTCCTCCGCGTGGGTTTCCCAGGCAACGAGGGGATGATTCTGCACCCAGGGTGGGCCCTTTAAAAGATGAAACAAAAAACCTTCCCTCTGCCGCTTCCGCGGCCAAAAGCCTCATCTCCCGGGGGCTGCCGCCCACCTGGAATAACACGCTCGGCGAGCCCCCGCTCACCTCCATGGGCCAATACCGCAGTGACTCTTCTCCCCACCGTGGATAAGGAAAAAGTCCCGTGTCCTGAGTCGCCCCCAAACCCGCCTCCGCTGGGGACACCCAAAGGGAAACTAGATACTTTGTACTCTAGCTTCCTTGGGCACACCACTCAAGCTCACCTGCATCGTTCCCTCTGTCCCCCCGACCCCACTGCCCTTGGGCATGAATGTTTCCCGGGGGACTATTGAACACTTTTTGCTGCAGTGTCCGCGCGGTTAAAAGGAGGGGGAGTTACGTTGTTTTAGAGACACCAACTACTTTTTTTTGGCTACAATAGGTGCTTGTTTAATGGTGTGTTTTTTTTTGCGCAAACCAAAAAAAAAAAAAAAAACCCAAAAATGTATATTTTGTGGTTAAGGTTGGTTAGGTTAGGTTTCTTTTAAAACCTGTAAGGTTGGTTAGGGTTTGGTTTCTTTAAAACCTGTAAGGTTAGGTTAGGTTTCTTTAAAAAACCCGTAAGGTTGGTTAGTTTTATTAAAAAAAAGGTTAGGTTAAATTTTAATTTATTTTTTATATTTTTTTTTGGGTTTGCCAAAATAAAAATAGCACCATTGAACAAGCACCCATTGTAGGCCAAGAAAAAGAGTTGGTGTCTCTGAAAAAGAACGTGAAACTCTCTTCCATAATTACCGTCGCGTTCCACTCCCACCGTGTAGTGCAACCCCCTCAACTCCTGCCGAAAGTCACCTCTTTGACCTGCCCCCCCTGTTGGCGGCGGTGGCGTTCCCCCCTTCGGAATACCTGTCATCCGCCTCACCTGTGCCTTCCTGAGGAAAACGGGCAATACCGCACCTGTGATAGCTCAAGGAATCACCAGGGCTATAGTGTTCCCCCAAGGTCCTGCGCCCCAAAACAAAAAAACAAAAAAAAACAGTTCACCTATTTTCAAAGTTAGGTGGTTGCTGAAAAAATCATATTCACCTTTTTAAGTGATAATTCATAGTTTTAAAGTATAGCTCAATATACCTGTGTGGGAAGTAAAAAAAAGTTTGGGGAAAAATTTTAGAAAAAAATTTTTAGTAAATTTTATTTTTTGTCATGTGTAATTGATTGATTTGAGATAAAATTTTTTGGGAAAACCACAGTTCCAATTTTCCCCCCCACTTTAGGGTCTTGTGGGATTTACTTTTACTTAACACTTAAACCCCTAAAAATTTTATATACCCCCAGGTTGGGTGAGGTATGCAGGCAGCCACTAGCACCCCTTCTTTACAAGATAGAGGCAGCTGTTTTAAATGGGCTTACCACGGATGACCCCTCCCCACCAGCAGACTTTCATTTGGGGAACAGAGTTACAGATCCAATTTTTATATTTGCAGATTTGCACAATTGCCCACCATGTGCAGGGGTTTTTGCATGTATTTATTATTTGAAAAATAGTGGGGTTTTTGAGTGCTTACTTTCAGGTTTTTTTTTGGCTGAACAAGGATATTTTTTATTTTTATTGACAGGTACTTTTTCCAACAAAACCTTTTCTGGGTGTTGTGCATGCGTTGATATGAATCATAATTTGTTCGTATGTCGCTCGGGTTCACCCCCGAGCCATTTCTTTATCATATCTTTTGTTTTGCGTCCTTTTTTCCCCTTTATATGGGGTTGGACGTGCGATAGTCCCCTCCTTAGCACCTCTGCCCATTTAAAAGGGTGCTGGGTACCGGGTTTGAAAGCTATCTTTGTTCTTGTAGCATGTAGTTTTACTGGTGCATGCCCTTGCCAACCCCAAAACCCTTTTTTACGTAGTGGGAGTAACACTATTAAACCCCATGCTAGGGTTGGAGCCCATTGATCCTAGATGTTATATATTATTATTTTGTTTAATCCCAAATTTTTTAAAACCCGAAATCCCTAACATTTTGGGGGCCTTCCACATACCGTATTTCAACCTGTACTACAGTTTAATATTGGAGAAGAACAAATTGTTGATTTAGAAGTGGATAGTATAGTGGAGGAAATCACAACTTTAAAATAAAACCGCCTAACAAAAAAAGAGAAAAAAAATTTTACGGGTTTACAAAGTCAATGCCTAGAACATCATCACAACAAAGCAGCCAAGGTTCATGGGAGGAAGGCATTAAAGGAGCGGTTAAACCCTGCTACAGCAATGAATGCAAGGGGAAACCCTGCCGCCTAAACCAACAGTTGCCCATGAGCAAAATGACCCAGGGTTATAAAGGGTACAACATGAAACAGCTAAATGTTCACGGTTAATCATTTCAGGTACTCCGGGGCGCAAGAGGATGATACGGAGGTTAGGAAGGTAGACGATACATCATTACCCAAAGGGTAAAATTTTGGTTGTTGGTGACATCAGGTTTAGACACTGACAGCGTTCTGGAAGGGAAAAGGGGGAATGGCATGAAGTCGGGGGCCCCAGGGAAGGGGATGGTTATTTTAGTGAAAAGAAGTGAGGCAGGCGGACCAAGGGAAAAAAGCCCATCGTTGCCTGAGCGCTGGGGGGAAAGATTTGAGTGTGTAAAAAGTGGGGGAATTGCACGGCGGTTCAAGGAAGCTGTGGGAAAGGGTTTAGGGACAGGGGGGGGGGTTCCCCCCTGTGGTGTGTGGTGCCCTTTCCCCAAGACGCTTTGTTGACGACATGTGGTTACTCCAGGGCTATTGCGGTGAATTGCCGGCTGGCATTCATTGCAAAGCCAAGGTTGGGTTTTTGTCGACAGCGGGACCTTTTTCGGGCATAACACCCTTTACCGAGGGACGGGGTGCACTTTTCGGGGAAAAGGGAGTTCAGATCTTGCTGAACCCTTGAAAGGAGGTAGAGGCACGGGAGGCTTTTTTAAGATAGAGAAGGGGGGTTTAGACAGGGGGGTTGGGGGTAAAGGAAACTTGCGACACTAGGGGGGAGTTTCAGAAGGCAGGGAACTAAAGGGATTCGTAAGAAGAGAAAAGAGGAGGGGTTTATTTAAAAAGATAAAGGAAAATTGACAAAAAAAAAGGATTTGTTTGAAGGTTTACATACAAACGTAGGAGTATTTTAAAAAAAGTAGATTTCCTGAGGGGAATAAAAGGTAAGGATTTTGATATAATAGCATTAACAGAACCCCCATGGTTGGATTGTCAGGAAAGGATTCGATGGAAGCGAGATAGCTGGGTATAAGTATTCACAAGGACAGAGTAGGCAGACGAGGGGAGGATTTTGCGCTTTATGCAAGAGAGCATTGCAGTGTTGTGTTAACAATGTTATAAAAAAACAGATGACAGCAAGAGTCTATAGGGAGAGGTTTACGGGGGAACTGAGAAAAGGTTTGGGTGTAGGTATAGGCCTCCAATTTATTTAAAGAGGATTCAGCTCCTATAGGAAGAAATAAAAAAAAGGCCGCAGATATAACGATTAGGCGTGGTGGGAGTTTTTAATTTTAGGAATATAGACTGGGATTTAATCATGGGTGACAGCGATGCAGAGGAATTTTTAAATATAATCCGGGAAAAAATTTCCAAGTCAAGCAATCAAGGAGCCTACTAGAGGAGAAAATTTTCTAGATCTTTTGTGAAAAAATGAGACGATTATTTACAAATGGGGAGGTCGGGGGGAATTTAGAAAATAGGACCAAGAATCAGATTTAGTTTAAAAAATGGGAAGTTGGAAAATTAAGTGGCAATAGGCATCGATCCCAAATTTCAGAAAGGCCAAATTTTATGGGGGTTAAGAAGACACCTGGAGGTTATTAATAAGGGTGGGGATGGAGGAGCAGAAAAGTGCCCAGGAAAAGGGTTGTCAGCTGGAAAGGCCAATTTTGAAGGATAGGAAGGAAAATGGAGGTAATTGGCGCGGTAGTTTATGGTAGTGGGGTCGAGGGAGGAGATAATTAGAGCTTTTTTAGACAGGAAGTGGGGTCAGGGTGAGGAAGGTAATTAGAGAGGTTAGAAGGGGAAGTGAGGTCGGAGCCGAGGATGATTATATCTCATTGAAAGGAATAAATTGACGGACAGAAAAAAAATTTTCCCTTTATAGGGAGATAAGGTCCAGAAAGAGTACCCAAAAAATGGATGACCACCAAGTTAAAAACAAACATTGGAGAAAAAAGAAAATTTTTTTAAGGGTTTAAAGGCAGGATTGGTAAAAAAAAGAACAGTTAACGTGATGGCGAGGACAGTGAAGAAATTAACCGAGTTGCAAGAAAAATTTATGAGATTAAAGTAGCAGAACAGGCGAACGGGGAAACCCAAAGGGGGTTCTATAGGTTTATAAAACAAAGAAAAGGGAAAAAAAAAAATTATTTGGGCCTTAAGGGCAGGACGGGGGTTCTTAAATACGGATGAGGATATGTGTAGGAGTCTAAATGATTTTTTCTTAAGGTTTTTACGGAGGGGATACACAGACGATACCGATAGGAACAGATTTAAAGGAAGCGATAGGAGAAACTCAAGATATTGAGATAACAGGGAAAAGGGGAGGAGGGTATAGAAAAAAATGAAAAAAAATTTAAATCGCCAGGACCCGAGAAGTGATCCCAGGGTATTAAAGGAAAGCAAGGAGGTTTTAGTGAGTCGTTTGGCACATTTTTAGGAAATCGGTTGAGATAGGCGATGTCCTTATTGTGGAGGAAAGGAAATGTTTTTCCCCAATTTTAAAAAGGGAGACAGAGGGAAATAAAGCAAAATTTTCGCCCGTAAATTAACATCTGGGGGTAAATTATTGGGAAATTATTATTGCAAAAAACATTAGAGAGCACATAGATAAACATAGTTTTTATCAATGATTTACAACATGGATTTCCCCAAAGGGGAGGTCATGTCCACCAATTTTGGTTTTATAGGGAAAGTTTTGAGACGGCAGAAATGATAAGGATTTATAATATACCTGGACTTTAGTAAGGCATTTGACAAAGTACCCCACGAGCGACTCTTAAATAAGGTTTGGGTCATGGATAGATGGGAAGGTTTTTCATTGGGCAGAGCTGGTAAATAATAGGAACAAAGGGTTCAATTAAGGTTCCAATCTGAAAGGGGATGGTAAAAAAGTGGAGTTCCACAAGGGGGCTTTTTGGGGGCCCCTTTCTTTTTTTATTTCATCAACGACTTGGATAGTGGGGTTAGCAGTGATATCAGCAAGTTGTGATGAACTAAGTTGGTGGATTATTGGATCACAGTCGACGTTTAAAATATTGCAGGGAGACTTAGATAAACTTAACGAGGGGGGCAGAGATGGGGGATGGAATTTAATATTTATAAGTAGCGTTTTGAATGTTGGGAGAAAAAAACCCCGGAATAGATACACCATAAAAGCAATGTATCGCTGAAAAGATCAGAGGTGAAAAAAGAATTTGGAGGAGGGGGGAGCCCAGACCTCCGACCCAGGAAACAATGTTGAGGCCAGAAATAGAGCTAAAGGTATAGGATTCATTACCAGAAGTGTTAAAGTAGAAGTGGGAAGTTATTCTAAAGCTTTATCTGGCTCTAGTCAGCCTCACCAGATTGCAGTTCATTTTTTTTGGCTCCATATTTTCAGGAGGATATAGTGTTGTTAGAAAAAGGCAGAGAAGGAGACCAAAAAAGATACAAGGGATGCGAACTTTAGTTATGAGGGAGATTGAAGTTTTAAAATTACACTCCCGAGAGACGCAGAGTAAGGGCGATTGATAGAAGTTTTTTAAATGGATAAAGGGGTTTAATAAAGGAGAGGTAGGAAAAGTTCTTACGGTTTTAACCAGGGTTTTTGAACAAGAAGTAACGGATTCAAGCTGGAAAAACGTAGATTTAGAAAAAGGGAAAAAGGGAAAAAATGGTTCACAAATAGGGGGGAATGGTGGAATGGCTCAGAGAAGGAGTTAGTCGGGGGTCTTAGGGGGGCTTTAAAGGGGAGCTGGATAGGTTCTGGATGGGGGAAAGGTGGATGTAGGGAGTGTTAGGTGACAGGAATACCAGTGAGGCCTCCGGCCCCTTTTTAGCTTCCTTTTTTCTTAGTTCTTATGTTCTTAGTTAAATCAAAGGGAAATGGTACATGTCTGCAAAACTTTTCGGGACGGTTTAAGGAGGCATTTATTCCGGAAGTAGAAAAGTTAGTGAGCGAAATCATTGGTAAACATTTCTCCATTTATACCGCCCATTCGCCCCTTCTTTAGACCCATCATACCAATGTTAAAGGGAAGGGTTTTATAGAATACGGGTTTAAAGGAATTTTTTACTAGTTATCAAACTAATATTTTAAAATAAAAAAAAAAAATAAGGATAAAGTTGAAATTTTTTGGGAAATAACATAGGTGACCAGCATAAAAAATATATTTATTTCCGCCCCAAAAAAGAGTGCCAAATTAATTCAAAACATGTAAAAGGTTTTTCAGAAAAAAAAATAGGACGTGTGTGCAGACCCTAGTGCCCAATGGAAATTTACCATTTTTTCCCCCAGGTGGAGTTTTGTCATCGAACTCTACCTCAAAGCAACCACTTTATCAGGAAGGGATGTCGGCCTGAAGGGGCATACTTTAACGGCAATTTAGGGCACTGCGAAGAAAGGGGGGATACCACACTTTTCCAGCAGTTAGTGGTAGCGAGGTGAGGATGAGGGGCATGGGGATGGGGAACTGATGCAGAACATAAAGGATTCGTTATTGGAAATCTTTTCAATGTAAAAAAGCCAATTTACAGTGTTAATGCTGGAACAATGTTACCCCGCTATGAAACCATGCTTGGGTAACATTTTGGAGGGTTTACCTGAGGACCGCCGGGAGCAGTGATAGTAACCCAAGTCAGTTTTAGGGCAGAGATAGAAAGATAGAAGCGGCAGTGGAAGAGGCACGGGAAAATCATGGAACTAAATTTTACTGACATGAGAACAAGTGGTAAGAACATTAGGGAAATGATTCAGCGTCTCGCAGTGACTGCTGATGACATCATGGAAGAGGATGATGTGGCAGGTGAAGAGGACAGCACTGGAGAGGAAATGGAAGGTGAAAATGTGAGGCGTGAGGGTTTATATATCGCAGACATCAAAAATGTGATAGTTTTGGGTTGCAGGCTACGCCGCCTCCTCGAAACAAGACTAACAGCGAGATGAAGGGGCTCTTTAATTAATAGGGCATGGCAAGCTACGAGCAGCAGTATCACGCCCAAAATCAACTCTCTCCGTCATTGTCAGATCACAGAGTTTTTACGGATTCGCTTCCAGGCACAGCAACCAGAAAAGGACTGCAAGCAGGACCCTCCATGGCCTCCAACGAGCCCTTTGTCATTGAGAACCATTTGACTTTGATGGCTTCACTAGTGAACAATTAAAGACATCCTGGATGAGTTACAGGCTGTCGTGGTGGTTTATATATGATAACACTCCACACAAGCTTTGGAATATTCCCATTCATCTAAGCCCCTCATCATCCCCAAAATAGGTAAATAAAGTGCTGTAAAATGTATTTTGCGTCATGTTTCCTGATTTGATGTAAAAATTTAATATGCTGAAAAACATGGTAAAAACAGAATAAGTGGTAAAATAAGTGGTCATCTTGGGGATCCTGGCACCAGTTAGAATTTATTATCATTAGTTCTATTGTTTGGCTATCGCGACTTTGGCTACAGCGGATCTATAGCAGCACTAATTAGGCGCGATAGCCGAGGGTTGAGTGCATATGTGATATTCATATAGATAATATTCATGATAATATGAAAGGACTTTATGACAAAGAGGTGCTTTTATATGAACTAAAATTTAAGAAAGAATGAAGTCACCAATGAACCTTACCATAAAATTCGGAAACCATAGTGAATTCCTCACCATAAAACGGAAAAGAATCTAATACTACATTGCAACTCATTCCTTCAGAATACAAGTCCTTTAGAAAAAGTTTATTTGCGCCAACATTTGTGTGCCCTTTAAGTATCTAAAATTACTCAATAAGTTTCTCTCTGAGAACATTTTTTTAGTTCGAACTTAGTGCACAAGTCTCTCCACACAATATCTATCATTTAAATTAAGTATGCACTCAATTTAATAAAAATACATGTTGCAGTATTTGATCATGAGTTCTTAAGTATTTTTGTGGCAAGTTTGAGCTATTTGGAGTTGATTTTCTTTTCTTAACCCTTTCATGCCCAGATTTTTCTTTTGCGATATAAAAATAGTATGTTGTTAGGCATACAATTACGGAAATTAACTTAACATACCAAATTAGCTAGTGGACAAGGATACTAAACAGGTCATATCTATGGAATATGCTCATATTCATTAAATCGTCTGGTAGTAAAATAACAATGAAATTACGTTCTGGAACTCAAGGGGTTAATATGTAAGCAGACCTAGTGTTTAACTGAATGAGGTCCATAACGCCACTTTGGGTTAGCTTTCCATATTGAAACAGGTCAGTGCTGTGGCTATGGAGAGCCAGACCATGTAGGGAATCAAAAGTAGCCCTGCCAAGGTATCCTCCATCCAGAAAGCAAACAGCGTCATGGCAACACTAACATCAAGGAGCAGGATCTCAAGCACTGCCTGAAATAGTAACAAAAACATAAAAATCATATGAAGTTTGAAGGTATACACAAAATTCTGCCATTGTCTGTAACATATTATCTGATGTGCACTTACTTTGCTTAAGTACTGAAATTATGCTCCCGTCTTTGTATGCAGCGTGAATTACGGGAAAAATTTTATATTATATTCATACGCATCATGTATTTAACTGTTGTCAGGCCTCTTAAAAGTCATCTGTTGAGAATATTTTTTAAGCATCAAATTTAACAACTATAGAAAGGTTGAAACCCACCAGAGTTAGATGTTTATAACCAAAGAATTTTGGGGTCCATATCCAATTCAGGATTAGTTGAAACAAAAACAGCTTCAAAGGAGTAGGGAGAGTCATTGGTGCCAGAGGGTTGGGCTCATCCAATTTTCACAGACCCTATACGATGCATACCCCTTTGTGCAGTACAAAAAAGTCCACACTGGTCCAAAAGCCTTACAGGGGGTCGCCATGTAGGTTTTCTCACTTTCTGATAAAGAACAACTGACGTTAGTATTGCTGATATGACAAAAAAAGTGACAAGTATACTAATACAATAGTTGTCAGGAGCTGAAACTTACAAAGTATTACATCGATGTTATAGGGGTAATACTGTTTTATAAAGTAAATGTGTTTGCAATCAAATATCATGTCACTTACAACATGAATGGACCTTATTTGAAGTTTTAAATTTTCATAAATTTACAGATGAAATTCATTGAAACTGCATATTTCAAAGTGTATGATAAATTAAATCGTTATTCAAATGTTCTGTTTAAAAAAAAATATTTAAACATGAAGATATACAAACCTTTTTTATACCAATCTCGAACTTCATTTTTTATCATAACTGCACTAGCAATTCCTCCAATTTTGGGAAATATTACTGCATATAAAATTGGCAACCAAGCCATTAGGCCCCTGGAAGATAAAAAATAGAATTTTTGTCATTATTCATTGAATACTTCATTGGATTATAATCAAATGCAATCTATGTAAAAGCCCTTTCATTATAGGAACATTAATTGTGATTACAGTAAAAGGTAAAACTTCCATAAGTCGGTATTCGTTAAATCAGAATTACCGATAAGTTGTAATGACTAGCAAATATTAATTTGAAATTTAATTTCAAATTTTAAAATTTTATTTCTTCTAAGGCCTATATCGCCTGTAGGCAGAGACCCACAGAGCTCCAATATGAAAAGCGTATCCACTAAATAAAAAAAGTATCCAAATGGTATCCAAATTTTTCTTAAAAAATAATGTGTTACATCGGAAGTTGACCGATGGCTGATCCCTAACAAACGGGCCTTCACAATATCTAGGTAAACTATGTCTGATCTGATGCCAGATTTTCGCTAGCGATAATGATTCAGAGTAGTGATTGAAAAATACGTCCATTAAGTTAATCTGTAACTTGTCCTATCACACCAGTGCTGCCTCGGGACCCACCTAAGCAGAGGTGCTTCTGGCATTATTCCCCAACTAAGTGGGAGGACCTAAGGCAGAACTTCTCTGATTTTCCATGGAATGATTATTTTATTGATTCCGTGTCAGAGATCCAGCTCATGTGCAGAGCGCATAACTGAGGTCAGTGTCTCGGGCATGGAGGCATCTATTCCAAGCACTTTTTCTAATTCAAAAGCCCCCGAACCTTGGTTTAACTTAGCTAGTTCTCGTGCTGTCCAAGATAGAGAGGCGGCTCATAGACATTACAATAAC
>JACEEZ010025329.1:0-2500 GCA_016584305.1 Chionoecetes opilio | reverse complement strand
GATTTTTCCCCCCTTTAAAGTGAAAAGAGGGGGGTAGGGCCGAGCCCTGAGGACACCGCGAAAACACTGTGGGATTGATGCTCCCCTTGACAATACCGGTCGGTTTTTCTGTCGGAAAGGGAAACTATGTAGCCATTCTCCCAAATTTCCATTATCCCGGTTTTTTTTCTGTTACCTTTATTCTCTATTTTTGTACTTCTTCCCGTTTTCTTCCTTCTGCATGGGACAGAATAAGCCTCATCTCAATCTCCTCAAGCTTCTGATGTAGTTTAACGAGGGTGAGGCTGTGGAGTGTCTTTTTTAGCTTAGCTCTTGTTAAGGATCTTTCTTCATTAGAATTTTCCTGTCCCGAGGGATTTTTTTTCTCACGTGATTATTCTATGGGGTTTTGTGGAGCACTTTATTCTTGCAGACCTCCAGGCATCTCTCTAGGAAGTTTTCGAGAGCTTCACATGTGTTTTTCCCTTTTTAAAAAGTGCCGGCCAGTCAGTTGCAAGTTTCCTCCCAGTTTGCCCCAGTTTATCTCATTGCTGTAGAAGTTAAGATCACAGAGGGATGTGTTTAACCTCTGGTTCAATGGTGCCTAAATTTTTGGGGGTGCTGAGAGACTATTGGTGGTGACTTTGATGAAATAGTGGTCCGACATTTTTGTTTGAATTATTTCATATGACTGGACTAGCTCAAAATTGTTTGCTTACAGCAGGTCCAAAGTACATTATTACCTCTGGTAGGATCCTCGATAAACTGCGTCAAATAGCGGGTTTTCAATGATGGATATTAATTCCTTTTGCTTGCTGTTTCTCTTCCCTGGCTCCTCCGTTGTTTTTTCATTGAAGGCCATGCAATGCAGGCAAGGTAAAGTCCCCTGTGATTATGACTTCTGTAGAGGAAGTTGGCAGATTATGCATGAGTGCCCATATTTTGTTGTGACCTCCCTAAACTTTTCTTCAGTTGTATTTGGGGGCCGGTATAGGGCTATTAGGATTTTGATCCGTTTTTTTTTATGAACACTGCAAGTAATTCTGTTGTGCCGTTAGAGAAGATACAGAGTTTCCGCATTTGCTGCCATGTCTTCCCCTTTGGTAAACAGCTACACCAATGGCTCCTGCCTATCCCGTCTGCTCTGAACAGGGTAAAGTTTTGCATATGAACTTCTGCATCCAAATGGTTATTATTAAGGTGTGTTTCTGTGAGTGCTATAAAGACTGATCTCTCTTCCTGCATGATTTTTTTCTAGCAAGGGGAAATTTATACTGGTTATTCTGTGGGTAAAGCCCTCTAATATTTTCCCAAAGTAGAAATTTTCTAGTGGCAACTGCACTTTGCCTTGCATTGCCCCTCTTGACCCTTGTTTGGGCCAGGAGTTGCCCCATCATTAGACAGACTGTTTCTACACCTGCAACATTCGCTCCATGAGCTGTTCTAAAAATAAGAACCCTGGTCTGGGCCCTGTTTGGGATTTTACCTGCTGGTCTGTATTTGCCATTTGTGAGCTGGGTGTCATGGCTGCTTGTGTGTTGCATGGTCGTGTGACTGGCCATGCGTATTGTGTCCTGGTATATTTGTGACGTTGGTGGTATGGCCTCCTGTTTCATGTTGCAAAGTAGACCAGTTTTAAGGATTTGCTGGTGTGGGTTCCCTGTCCTTGCCCCCTAGGATTCATGTCTTTCATTTATCGTTGGCCCCATTGCTATATATTCGTCTTGTTCCTCTCACATGAGGGAAACGGCAGTCTTCTAGTGTGGGATATTCCCTTGAAGAGGAGTTTTTTTGCACATGTTAGGGTGGAAGTCCTTGCAGTGTTTCCCTAACCTTGCACCCTGACCTATGGTGCAGACCATGTTTGTAGAGTTTATGGCAAGGTTTTGGATGGGAAAAAGGACAGTCCTTTTCACTTAAACCCATACATACAGATGTTTTTTTTTGTAGTATTTACAGCCAACCTGACCTGAACGTCTTATTGGTGTTGTTTGATTGCTGGCCCGTGTTTTCTGTGGCTGAGTAGCGTCTGTTTGCTGATGGGGTCTGTTGGCTGAGGAGAGCTGATGGAGTCAAGATATATATTCTCTGGCTGACTGTCTAAAAACCCACTGGTGCTGGTACCTGAGGGTGTGCCTGTCCTGCCTGCAGAGGCGGGGTGGGCCTGGCGAGTCAGCTATAATCAGGTTTGGTTAGATGGGAGTGGGTTGGTTTTTCCGGTGTGTCTTTATTCTGATCTTTTTCTCACTACACATGCACTCTTTCAGTTCACTGAGGAGATCATTGTAGTTTTTATAACCCTGTACAGTGCAGGCCAGACATACATGCTTTCCTGCTCGAATTTGTGAGGGCTATCACGATATAGTCTGGTAGTTGTGTGCAGTGGGTCCACATATGGCAATTATCACACTTCATACCTGTTTGCAGTTTCGTTTGGGATACAGGAGGGGTATATGTCCGTTGTTTCTGCATGCTTGCCATATTGGCTGTTGCCTCTCCTTTTTGTCTTTATATATAAGTA
>JACEEZ010025327.1:217733-227733 GCA_016584305.1 Chionoecetes opilio | reverse complement strand
TCTTGTACATCAAACACTGGCACGAGGCACTGATTCCGGAGTACGCTCCCAAAGGGAAAGATCTGGAGCTCCTGCAGGCCCGCAACGAGTACCTGACAAGAAAGTCGGCGCAGAGGGTAACCAGGGCTCTTTCTCGCCACCTCTGGTATCTTTCAGAAGACTTAATCGCGCTGGCTTTCTTCGACGACAGAGTCGAGGATGGGGAGAAAAAGCGGATGCTTTGGGGAACCTGGTAAGGCCTGCGTCCAAGAAGGGATGAAATGGCTCGAGGGGAAAGGGTTTAGAGTGATCAACACCCCGACCCCGACCGGCTTCGTCACCAGTCGCAGCAAGCGGGCTGTTCGAGCTGCTGACGGGTCGGAAAAAACACCCCCAGAACCTACTCGCGGACGAAGCACTGAAAAACCGCGTCAGGCTCTGAAGGTGGTCAATGACGGGGCTGTAAAGGATGAGGGCCAGCTCCAGTACCCTCCTGCGCGTCGACAAGCACTACCGCAGCGAGGTTCCTAAGCGGACCAAGGCCACCTGCTCGGGCCTCCTCTTTCTGAGTGCTACGGCAGTCCCTGTGCGCGACCTGTAAATTTTATTTGATTGTGTGGAAAGAAGTATCAATCGCATCCATTTTAAATAATATAACAGGGCAAAGTAATATGGCGAAGTATCTGAACTTTTATTTTTCCCTAGTATACATGGAACACCCTAATGATCAGTCCCCGGTTTGGTTTTCAGTGTAGGAGAGCCGCTGATAACAAGAGCAGGGCCTGGCTGCGGTACAAGTCCCACCTCTCCCAACTCAACAATCATCGGCACAAAGAAGCCTGCAGGACCATGTGTCAGGTCCCAAAGCAGGCCATGCAACGCTGGAGAGAGGACTTAAAGGCCAAGTACAGCGGCCAGTCAGTGAGCAGAAAGGAGTGGGGGGTTGGATGAAGCATAAAAGGCCTCTTGCTGACAACACCATTCCGCCCTCCCAGCCCAAAACGGGCAGTGGCTGCCCCGTGACAAGGACAAGGCTGACTTTTGGGCGCTCTTTTTCTTTTAAAAGCGGGCCGACCCCTCAAGCCAGCCCCCAGAGATCCCAATCCCTCCCGGGGGCCTCTCTGGGGGTTCGCATTAACAATAAAAGTAGAACATCAGCTGGGGAAAATAACCCAAAGGGGCTAGGGCCCGAAAACATCCCCTCCCCTACTAAAGGGATGTGCTGCCCAGCTCGCCCCACCATCACCATATCTTCAACCACATTCTTTCCACGTGAATGGCCCACGCAATGGAAGGGGCAAATGGGGGCCATCCACAAAAAAAACAGAAAACGGGACCAAAAAATTACTGCCCAATTTCCCTTCTCACCACTTTTTGGGAAAATCCTGGAGTCCTCATCACCCCCCAAAATCAACCCCTTTCTTGACGCCCACCATTCCTAAAACTCCAAGAAATTTTGGTTTCAGGCGGGGAAGGTCATCAGCCTTCCCCTCCTTCAGTTGCTTCCGGGAACCCCATCGCTGGATAGGGGAAATGGACACCTTTGTCGTGGCTTTGGACATCGCCGAGCCTTTGACAGGGTGTGGCACCGAGGGCTCCTGCCAAGCTGAGGAGTTTGGGAGTGCCGGCCCCCTACTGCAGCTCATCCAGGACTCCCCCAAGACGGACCTACGGGGGGTGTCAACGGCCACCCTTCCAGCCGAAACCCCATCCACGCCAGCTTCCCTAGGGCGCGTACTGGGGGCCTTTTTTGGGGGAAATGTCTTTTAAAGACATCCTCCAGCTCTTTCCTGAGGCCCAGGCCGACGCTGATGCGCACCCTTGCCTTCCACTGCACAGACGTGACTGGAAGGACACGGTGTGTCGCTAAAAAAAAAAACCTGGCATTGAAAACATCGTAACCTGGAGTAGTAAAGGCAGGTCAGCCGGCCCCTGACAAAACCCAGGCTCTGTTTATCTCCCGCAGGCAGACATCACCCAAAGCCTGCACCGACATACGGCTTTGGGGGAGATCACTCCCCCTCCAAGGGTCCCTCTCCATCCTTGGGGTGGAGTTTTTACGCGGGACTGACCTTCACCCGTCATGCCAGGAGAGTAGTAAAAAAACTCGGCCTGGAGACTCCTGTGTCGGCGCATCTCCCCCTTCTAGATGCCAAGGGGGGTTTTAGGTTTGTACAAGGGTCAGGGACGTCCCCTAATGGAAAAACTTCCCCCAGCATGGCTTCCTGCCCGCCCTCATACCTGGCCACCTAGACCCCGTCCAGAGAAAAAGCCCCCGACTGGTTAAGAAAACGTCCCCCCCCACGCGCCTGACTCCCTTTCCCAACCCCTCCAGAAGCGCAGGGAGTGGCAGGTTATGTTTATGCACAAGGCACTAACTCCAACCCCCACCTGGCGCCTCAGCTCCCCAGGCCCCTGCCGCCCCTTCCTCCCCCGTTCGCCCCACACGACAGGGCAAATACTGTGCCCTTCTCCAGGGCAAGCACCATCTTGTTCCTTCTTACCCCTACGGGCCCTCTGTGGAACCCCGTTTGTTTTACCAAACTGACCCCCACCCCACCCTCGCTACAAACTTTTTGCGGGGGGGGAAAAAAATGGGTTATGGGGTAAAATTTTTATTATATTAAAAAGTCTTTTTTTTTATTTTATTAGCTATAAATAGCTCTATGTAAACTAGGCTTTAGCCTATTTAAACCAATGTATTATCAAATTTTAAAATTTAAAAAAAAAAAAAAAAAAAGAGAGAGAGAGAGAGAGGAGAAGAGAGAGGGGAGAGAGAGAGAGAGAGAGGGAGAGAGGCAAAGGAAGAAAAAAGAAAGAAAAAAAGAGGAGAAAGAAAGGAAGGAAAGGGCTTAAATTGGAAGAAAAAAAGGGAGGAAGGGGAAGGTGCAAGGGGGGGAAGCAGAGAGGGGAAAACAAGAAGGGGAGAAAAAATATGGAAATGAAAAAAAAGAAAGAAAAGAAAAAGGAAGAAAAGGAGAAAAAAAATAATGAATCCAAAAATTTTATTTTCAAAAGATTAAAAAAAGTAAAATATAATTAAAAAAAACGTAAAATAAAAGAATAAAAAGAAAAAAAAAGAAAAAGACGAAGACGATGTCATCCTATTTTCTGGAGGATAAAATAAACATGTGACAAATGTTACCCTTTTCTCTACTCCTCTTCTTCTCTCCCTCTTCTCTCTCTCTCTCTCTCTCTCTCTCTCTCTCCTCCCTCTCTCCTCTCCCCCTTCCCCCTCTCTCTCTCTCTCTCTCTCCCTTTTCCTCCTCTTCCTTTTTTTTTCTCTCTCCCTCTCTCTCTCTCCTTCCCTTTTGCTCCCCCCTCCCCTCCCCTTTCTCTCCCCCTCTCTCTCTTTTTCCCTCCCTCTCTCTCTCTCTCTCTCTCTTCCTCTCTTCTCTCCCCTCTCTCTCTCTCGCTCCTCCTCTTTCCTCTGGCCCTCCCCCCCCTCCCTTTTCTCTCTCTCTCTCTTCTCTCTCTCTCTCTCTCTCTCTCTCCCTTTTTGTCTTACGTTTTTGTTACCCCTGTGATTCCATCTTGACATTCAATCTGAAGATGATGAAAAAGATAACATTTATTATTTTCCTCTGACTTGCATATTGGAAGACAAAAAAACCATAGTTAAAAAACTCACTCATTTTTGTTATTAATCCTAAATGATATGACTTTTTATTTTTATTTTTAAATTTCTTTTTTTTTTTGTCTGCATAGGAAATTTTTTTTTCTCTCACTCGTATTATTACGTAAAAAAAAACCACTTTAGAAAAAAATAACAAACGATCATGTAAAATTTGTAATGACATTTTTTGGGGTTTTTGATTATTTTATTTTTTTAAATTTACAAAGGGAAATTGGTTTTGTTTTTTTTCTTTTTTTCTTTTAGTGGGGCCACACACGGAGGAAAAAATTTGGGGGAAATTTATTTTCTCTTAACTCATTTATGAGGAACTACAATATATGAAAACAAATAAAATTAATTTTGTCTAAAAAATTTTTTTATTTTTAAAAAAAAAAAAACTGTTTTTTAGGCTGCATGGCAAGCCATAAAAGTGTTGCCCAAATCAAAAGTTACAGTTTGAAAATTTTTTTTGGGGCGAAAGGGAAAGAAAAAGCATAAAGGGGAAAAAAGAAACCCTTGAGTTCATGTTAAATTTTTTGTTTTTGGGGGGGCGGTTTGGGGGGGTTTTCCAAAAAAGGGGGATTTTAAAAAAGGAATTTGGGGTGCGGGAATTTGGGGGGGCCGGGGCAGCCCCCCCGTTAATCAGGAAAACCCGAAGGGAAATTAATAAAAATTTTTTGAAAGCTGGCCCCTCCCTGATTAGGTTTGGAAAGTCTCTGAAGGATTTATTTTTACTGTGTTATTGATTGCCCTGTGTCATGTTACTCCTCCACCAGAGGTCCCTGGGAAATATTTTTCGGTAGAGGGGGAAAAAATTTGTATTCGCCACCGTACACAGTAAATCCGCTAGATTTATCGTAGTCGCGGAGGGAAAATTTTTTCGCCAGGGCTGAGGGCCCTTTTTTTCGGCATTTTTTTATTTTTCTGCTGCTAAAAAATAGTTTTGGTGCGTTGATGCTTGTTCAAGACTTTTCGTGAAGCATTGCGCAAAACCCAAATCAAGTATAGGTGTCCCGGGTCAGGTGACGCGGTCACATGCTAGGAAAAACCTGTAAAAAAATTATTTTAACGCTTAGGTTTTTGATTTCTTACAAGAAGGGAAAATTTCGGAAGCTCCCGGGTTTGCGCCACGCCTCCATAAAACCCCAAAAAGCCGGCGTACACTCAAAGATACACTGATAAAGGGGAAAGGTACCCCCAATTTAAGTTGGCTGATATGAAGGGGTAAAGGCCCTTTATTTCCATTCAAATTGTGCAATCTGAGGGAAAAAACTGATAAAAAGGCGACGGGAAAATACAAGCAAACGGGGAGATGTTTGCGGTGAAAAAGGGGAAAATTTTGGCAGCTGATCGGGCAACACGGGGCGCTGCTCGATAATGTTGTTTAGGTCTTATTTATACTTATTTTAAGGTAATACACGAAAAATAGGAACGTTCCCCGTGTTCAGGGGGCACAGGGGTGGGTATGAGTGCCTCGTGTATACTGGGAGTGTATTGTGCAAGGTGTATGTCAATTATGTCAATTCGAGACGAAATTAAGGATGTGTGTGCGGATGTGGAAAAAACTTCTGGCCCAAAACAATGAAAGCATTAAAAAACTACTCGGGGATTAAGTGGGCACTTACTACTTTTTCCCTTAGGAATCTCCACGGGACCATTGTCTCGATTAGAAGCTGACAGAGTGCAAATTTCGGGTCCAGGCTAAAAACCCCGCCTGGAGAAATCTTTGTTATTCTAATCCCGTTTTAAACACGCTGCTCCATGCGATAGCATAAAAAAAATTCTACAGAGCAAGCGACCCTGAGTTAGCATAATGGGATTAAGGCTGCCATTTCAAAAAGCCAGTTTTTCATTTCAAATGCAGAAAAAATTTTGGGGAGCTTGGGCAGTTCAAGGTATCTTTGCCAGTAACTTACGAAAGATGCTCGGAATTTTTGGGTGCACTGATTGATTTGAGCCCAAGACAAAAAATTTTTTTGAGTTTCATATTACCGGGGGTCTTTTCTTGTAAGAAGTGTCCAATGTCCTGGCAACATTTCAGCCTAAAACCCATGCTTTTGGACGTAATCTACGACTCAACTTTTTTTTTTTTTTAAGCAAAATCAAAGGTGTTTTTACCAAAAGGTGTGTGAACGGCAAACAAGATGAGCATAAAAGAGTTGAAACTTTAGAAAAACCTCTCCAACTTTTGGTTTTGCGTTTGGAAAGTTTGAAAATTTTTTAAAAAAGGTCTTCAGCCATTTTGACCCTGCTCTAGCAAGTGTAGGGAGAATCATTTTATAAATTGAAAGGGTTTTTAAACATAGGGGGAAACATTGGAAAGGGGGCCTATTTTTTCTCATTTTTTTAAAAGGTAATTTTTGGATAAGTGAATGATGAAGACGAGTTGAACATTCAGATTCCCCAAAAGTAGGGATATGTCTTTTTACGAAAAAATTAACGTTAGTAAAAATGTACTCCATCAAGATGGTGTGGGTGCGGGTTTCCCAAAGGGAAAAGAATTCCTGCAAGGGTATGGTATTAAAACCCTTGGTATTACTGAACGCATTTGGCAAAAAAAAATAAATTTTAGATGGACCTCGAACAACAGCTTGGGAAATCGAAAATAAAACCCTCTGGTAAAAACTGGTAACCATTTTTCAAAAGGAAAAGGAAAACTTTGTAGGACATCGAAAAAAAGCTTAAAAAACTGGCAATGACTTACCTCATATACAAATGACACTTCTGTTTGCACTCAAAAAATTTCCAGGTTTTTTGAGTCCTCAGGCGAAGATCTGACTCGGGGCCACAAAGCAATTGTGAATATTCCACTGGTAACCTGACAAAAAAAATTAAAGTAAGCCGATGAATTCAGATAGGACCTCAAAAAAAAAATTTAACCCCCGGGTAACAAAGATCTACCGGTACAAAAACCCTCGAATAAGGTTCTCTAATCCATGTCAACTTTTGGAAAGGGATGATTTGGGTGGTACTGTAATGACATCAACGAAAACTGAAGTATTTGATGAAAAAGGGACATTTTTTGGAAAAACAGACATGCTACAATTGAACCCTTAAAAAAGTTTAAGGTTGAACATAACCAAGAGGTAGAAAATATGTAAGAGGGTCTTCCAAAAAAAATTCTATTTTAGAAAGTGAAAAAATGCTGCACATTAGGTAAAGGGAAAAAAGAACCGTGTGGTCATTGCAAGGAATTTTTTTTGATCGAAAATGGGCCCAAAGACGGGTTTTGTGTCAAAGGTTAATCATTGAAGTAAAAGAAAGTGAGTACCTATTTTCGTTTTTTAAATGACATGATTCCGGGTAAAGTACTGCAGTGATAAAAAATTAATCGGTTGAACTTTCCCGCTATATGTTTGAAATTCCATAGTACATTTTTTAAAAGCGAAAATGGGTCTCATGGATTTTCTGGACACTGTATGCTTTTGAACAAAAGGTTGACCACTTCTTGAACAAAAACTTCCCCCTGGGGCAGTTTCTTTGCTCCCCATAATTGTTTTTGAAGGTCTGACGACAATCACAAAAAATTTTTAAAGGAAAAGGCGTATATCATTATGCTCAAAAAGGTTTGGTTCAAAACGCCCAGAGAATGGGCATATAAAATTTTAACTATAAAATACAAAATGAGTACCCAAAAGTGGGGGAAAATTTTGAGGGAATTGGGGATAATTGATGATAAAATTTGCTCGAGGTGTCAAAAACCCAATCCTTTTGCCTTTGATGAAGGAGAAGTTTTGGGTGCCGCTGTTGCTGCTCAACAAGAGGATGATGATGGTGACTTCCCAAAGGGCCCAAATTTCCCTTTGGAAAAGCTTTGAGCAAGGGTATTGTTAATGACATTCAAAAAGGGCTGTTGATTCCATTCAGATTGGGTTCCGGATCTTCTACAACCACTTGGAACTTTGCAGAGCTTGGCCTCAAGTGAGTTCATGACTGGTTTCTTCTCCAAGGTTTTTCCCATCTCTTCCCTGATGGTAAAGGTGTTTTTTTACTAAGCCAGGGGGGAAATCAACTCCCTTCATGGCTGGGCAAACATTTCATGGGGACCAGAAATTTGAAAATGACCAATATTTCCGCTAGTTGTAACAAAATGTACCAAAAGGAAAAACACTACTCTAGGTAATTTTTTACGCCAGAGAACTGGGTCATTTAAGTGTTAAAAAAAATGAGGGAAAATTAGCCCAAAGGTGACCTGCCATTTTAAAAATTTTGTACTGTTTTTCTAGTGGCATAAAGGCATCAACAATTTTTTTTCACAGCATTCTAAAAAAAGCTATTGCTTTCTACGACATCTCAAAATAATTTCAAAAGATGAAAAAATGTTCAATTTTTTTTGACTGAAACCACAGTTTTTTCACTGGTATGATTTCCCCAAGGTTCTACCTGGCTCAAGGAGTATTTAAAAAAAAACTGTGGTAAAAAAGTTTGGGGTGACATCCCTGAAGGCCGGATCTGGTTAATTAATTGATGAAGGAAATTATTCTCAGGAAAAAGGGGCTGTTCGGGAAAATTTTGGACATTGTAAAGAATTCTTCCCAAAAGAGGGTAGATTTGCTATGGGAATATTCAAAACCTAACTCGGGGGTGAAGACTACATAATAAAAATGATTTCAAAGTAGAGGTCTATCCACTGCCACATGGTAATATTTTTAAAAAGGGTCCAAAGTAAAGAATGGTTTCGGCGAAATGCTTGTGCCCATAGTTTTTGACAAAATGAACCCAAATTTTGTGATAGAAAAGAAGAAAAAAAAAAGAAATCATGGCAGCTAGAAAGAAAATTAAAAAAATTCCCGCTATTGCTGGTAAAAGTTGTTCACCCAAATTTGGGACCCCAAAAATGGCCGGCCCAGGGGGAAAAATGTGTACCGCCCCCTCTGGAAATTTTTAGAAAAAAATTTAAAGTTTGGGGCCTTAACAATGGGGAGCTTCTCAAGAAATATAAAATGTTTGGTTTAACGTGTAATTTTCCAAATTAAATTGGGTTCTGTCAAAATCATAAAGGGACAAATGGTTCCGACCTGAACACCTTTTTCTAAGCCTGGGAATCCCCCCCAAGGTCAAAATCTTAGTTTTTCGGTTCAAGACCCATGGAGTATCAGGCTTTTGAGCCTTGTTGCAATCAAAAAGGTTGGTTAGATTTTGTGAAAAGAAAGCCCAGGATGCACTAAAAAACTGCTGTTTTTGAAGGTTGTTCCTATGTTAAAAACAAATTGGGATTGGCAAGAAAAAACCCCCGCAATTTTTGGTCTGTATGTGAAATTTCTATTGTTTGGATGGCCCAAAACTGAAAAAAATATTTTTCATTAAACTTCTAATATTTGAAAAAAAGAAAAAAGAGACCCTCAGCTTCCCTTTTTCTCAAAAATTTTTAAACAATGAAGTACACCATTTTTAATGCCCCAAAAAAGTTTAAAAAAACATAGGTAAAGAGTTTTGAATAGGTTTTTTGATTACAGGGTTGCCCTTGAAAAAAGTAAAAACCCCGTTACGAATTTTAAAGGGAAAAAAAAGGTAAATAAAACAGGCCATGGTCGAAGAATTTTAATTTTAAAATTGGCGGATTCTTGGTTCAGGGGTGTTTTTTTTGGTTTTTTGGTTTTTGGGGGTTTTTTGTTTTTTTCTTGGGGGGGTGTTTTTTTGTTTCATCCCCCTTTATTTGGACAAAAAGAAACCCAAAAATAGGAAGCATTTTTCTTTCATCAATGGTTGTCCAGAAAATTTTTGGGGGTTTGGTCTTGTGAAACCAAGGGTTTTTTAAAAAGTTGGTAGAAATTTCCGGAGAAGAAGAGAAAAAAAATGTTCCCCAAAAACCAAAAAATTTTTGGGAGTTACTTTAAAGGGGGCCCCAAAAAAACAATTGTGGGTTTAAGTGGGAAAATTGGAAAGATTTTTTGGCAGTTTAAAAAGTGTCAATTTTGGAATTGAAATTTTGCTGAACTGTTTCGAGGGAAAATTGAATTTTTTGATGCCCGGTTTTTTTGGGAATTTTGTCTAAAAAATGCCCAAATTTGGTTGAGGAGAAAAAAAATGCCCGTTTTAAAAGGGGAAAAAATGGTTTGCCAAAGTAAACCCAAAAAAAAAGTTGTTTTTTAAAAAAAAAGATTTTTTAAAAGAAGTGTTTAAGAAATCCCCTTTTGCATTTCTTCTTACCTGGGTGCTTGTAAAAGTTCTCCAAATTCTTTAAAATGGTAAAAAGTTTTGGAAAGGTCTTAAAGGCCTGCTTTTTAAGGTAAAATTTCATTTTTTGTTAGTTTTTCCCGAAAATTTTTTGGGAAGGTATACAGAGTCAGGAAGTTTCTTCAGGAAATTCAAAAAAAATTTTAAGGGCCCCCAAATAGCTTAAAATTTATGAAAAACAAAGTGGCCCGCATAGGTATCCTGCAGGATAGGCCGCATGACAAAAAA
>JACEEZ010025327.1:180233-212733 GCA_016584305.1 Chionoecetes opilio | reverse complement strand
ATATCTTGAAGTCCTTCACTAAATTCTTACCAAAAAAAATTAAGTATGATGATAGAAATCTTGAAGCCCATCACAGAATTGAAGAAAAAGAATTTGATTAAATTTGATTATACAAAACTTTTGACTCCTTCACAAAATAAGGAAAAAAGAAATAGATTAAGTTTGGTTGTATAAATAATTAGGTATTTTGCTCGCTCGAATTAAGCTCGGGATGGAGGGTGAGCGAAGAAAATCGATACAGAAAAAAAAAAATGGGTGAAAACCTCTGCGGTGACGCCTTGCCAGGCTTCACTAACTCCGTAGACATTTGTGCAAGATTATTTCTTGTTATTTTGTTACTATTATTACTGTTATTATAATCATTATTGTTATTATCAGCATTATAATTATTCATATCATCATTATTTATTGTTGTTATTATTGTCCAAGCTCGCTTCGCTCGCTTGGACACCTATTTCAGCCGAAATCAGGTGTCATATAGGCTTGTAAAATGTTTCCACGAAATCTTCTTCTTCTTCTTCTTGTGACTACTTTTGTAGGCAACGAGGATACAGGCGTAAAGGAAGAAATTTGGCACGAAAGGTTATATTTCGTCTCTTAACTCATTTATGCAGGAACTATTCACTATATGAGAAACAACCAGAGTTAATGTATGTCTAATGTATTTTTATTTACAGTTTATACGGGTAAAACTGCTTATTTTAGGCTGTGGTCTGTGCAGGCTATAAAAGTGCTGCCAAGTCACATGTTACAGGTTTGACTAAATAGTTTTTGCTTCGAAAGGGAAAGAAAAAGGCATAAATGGGGAAAAAAGAAACCATTGAGTTCATGTTAAATATTTTTATGTGCTTGTGCGTGTGTGTGACGGGAAATATGAGACAAAAGTGGAGTTTTAATTTCCAAATAAGGGATATTTTTTATCCAGGTGATCTGGGCAACTGTGTGAGTTGGCAGGCCTTGGCTTATCTCAAGCCGGCCTTGGATAGTGTTAGGATATTAGTATGTCGATAGTGTGATAGTGATTGTTTACGCGTCCTAACACAATTCCTCCCGGTCGTCCAGTTTTTTCCCAGAGTCCTACAGTGCCTAGGGATAACGAGGTTTCGAGAACGCAGTATATCCCTAAGGTATCAGGACGCGTAGGATTTGGTGTAGGACGTGTTTCTTTTTTTTCTTTTAACGTTTTTTTTTGTTTATTTTTTTTGCACAATTGGTGGGGGGATTTTTAAGGTGTTTAGTGTTTGGTGTGGGGTGTGTCTGTTTTCAGGGTGTTCTGGCTTAAGTGTAAAGGGTGTTTCATAGGGTTGTGTGGGGGTGTAGTAAAGGTGTAGGGAATCTGTGGTGTGGGGAGTAATCCATGTAAGGGGTGAATCAGGGTGTCAGGCAGGGTTGTGTGGGATATGTTAGGTGAGGGGTTTGTGTATGTGTCAGGATGTGTGTGGTGGTGGGTGTGCGATAGGAGTGTGTGTGGCATATTGTTGTGGCCGTGGGGGTTTAAGGGATTGTCACCTGTAAAGGGTAGTATGCGGGCATCGCTATAAGGGTGGTCTCCCCTGTGTGGTGTGTGTTGGGTGTGTTTTCGGACTTCAGCTTACGGTTGTGTAGGGGTGTGGTATTGGATAGAGGGCTGCTCGTGCCGCTGTGGGGCTGTATTTTAGGGTGTGGTGTATGTGTCAGGATGGTGTTATGGGTTCGTCAGGATAGTAGTGTGTGGGTTTGTGGCGGTGGGTGTTAGAGATGCCGGTAACAGGAAGGTTCAACGGATACGTTTGACGCCGACGACCCCACACCCCCCGTCGAACTTCCAAGTCAATTATTTACGGTGATAGGTGATAACAGGCGACGGGTGTGTCTGTTGCGAGACCGTACAGGTGTGTTAGTGTCTGTAGTGACAGGCATGTGTGTATGTGGTAAAGCGAGAAGAGAGTTAAGATGGGAGAGAGGTGACTTAAGAGGTGAGGTGTAGCCCCTCAAGTGTGTGTGTCTGACCCCCTAAAGAGCGAACGCGCAGTTCTCGTCCAATTAATCCGGCATCAGCCCCGTACCGTGCCGCGGGGCCCACGGGTACGGCGCGGGCCAAGTGGTCCATAGAGCTTAATCTATGGAGAGGAAGCGGGTAGACTCGAAAAACCTAGAATCAGCAGCCATCAAGGTATACCCTCGGTACACGTACTGTAGTAGTTTTTAGCTGGAGACACTTAGCGGAAAACACGTCGAAATATTCCCTTTACGGAAATTATTTAAAGCTATGATGTCATATATTGCAGGGAGAATATTACGCTGAAAGGCTAATATGGGCGGCATTGTAATGTATTATCGTCCACCCTATATTTATCAATAGCAAAATACTCCTATTGTCACTAATAATTGTCACACAAAAAAATAAGAAAGTTAAGGAGTAAATCTCGCCTAAGTCCCATTTAAATAAGTTCTATATGGAAGTTGGAGGTAACTCTTAATTTTCTATACGTGATATGATAAACCACTCTCTATCTAAAAATACCCCCCCATTGGAATGAGTGACGCTAGCTTTAAATTTTCCCTACGTGTTAGAATTGCTCTAAGGGAAAACCTTCATCTCTTACTTTACTCATAATATGTCTGTATATCTGGGATAATAGGTAAAATGGCAGCCCAGTGGTTCCTGAACCGCTGAGTGGCTGACAAAACGTAGCTAGGCCTCTGATTGGCCGTGGGAATCTAGGGTGACGACTTTGCCGCATTACGTAATTTCAAACGATCGGCATTTTATCGGCCATTAGTATCGGACATCGGCATCGGCGGATTAACGAATTTCAAAGCTCTTTTTTTTTGCGAAGCGGAAGCTTAGACCACTATTGCAGACACGAATTCATTCTTGTAGGTACTACAAGATCGGGAATCTAAGTCATATAGGCTTGTAAAATGTTTCTCCACGAATGGGGGCAAGGCAGCAGGAGGCTACCACACAGGCGCAAAGGAAGGACATTTGGCACAGAAGTCTATATTTCGTCTCTTACACTCATTTATGCAGAACTATTATGGACAATAAGCAGTTTACGCGAGAATAATCTGTAAATACACACCATACATTGAACAATACATTAACTCTGAGTTGTTTCTACAGATAGTGAATAGTTCCATGCATAAATGGAGGTTAAGGGACACAAAGCAGTTTTAAGCGTATAATCTGTATAATAAAAAACATATAATTAGACACAACATTAACAGCCTTATTTGTTCTCAGATAATGAAACCATAGTTTCCTGCATAAATGAGTAAGAGACGAAATATAACTCTGTGCTAACTCTTTCTTTGCGCCCTGTAGCCTCCTTGCCCCCCAATTCGGTTGGAGTAGACATTTTACAAGCCTATTATGGACCAGATTTCACCAATCACGACAGTACACCCACAACACACGGAATTCGGATATATCAAAATAGGTGTTCCAAGCTGCGCTTCGCTGTCTAGATCAACATGTGGGCATGACTTCTTCAAAGAATCTTCTTTACTGGTTACTTTTACGTTATAGTCGACAGACAGTATTTTAAGGTCGACGGGCTATTTAAAAGGGACTTTAGCCCATGGCGAGCTTGGACATGTTCCACATCTTTAGTTTAGTGGACGTATATTTCTAGAGAGTTGATAATATTATTGGCAAGAATTTTAGAGCTTGTACTGATGATCTCAAAGCTATATTCTCTGTATGTTACTAGAATTTTACTAGCGTTGGGGCCTATGCTGCATGGGACAAGAGAAAAGAGAAAACCCGGCGCACACGCACCAGCACATAACGAAACTGAAAGGAAAAATTAATGTTTAGTCCAAGTATTTGAAGGAAACCTTATATACATTTTCACAAACTCTTTGTAAAGGGTGAGTGACTACCCTCCCATAGCCATCTGCGGAAAAATAAGGGCTTATGATAGCCTTGGACCTTGGGCCACCCAATTTAAAGCTGCTTCGGTGATAAAGTTTGGCGGCATATCCTCGAGATGTCGTGGCGTTCTGTGCCGCATTAAACTTCCCGGAACAAAGATTTATGAAAGCCGAATTTTCTGTGTACCTCAGCTTAGGTGACAAATCTTAAGCAGAGACGAGTAGAAGTAGGCCGACACCACAAGTTATTCATGAAAGGAAGGGAAAGAAGATACCCCTGATAAAAGATAGAATGAAATAAGATAGCATACGAGTTAAAATTATAAATATAAATTATAAGAAGGAAGCCAAGGATTATTTTAGGCAAAACATAAGTCATCAAAAAAAACACAAATAAATGTGAAGAAAACGAGAAACCAGGACCGACACGTGAAAAAAAAAAAAAACTGCCCAAGTAAATAAAAAAGAATAAAAGAATTCAAACAAAGCAGAAGAGACGGCAAACATATCAGCCGTGAACTAAAGAAAGATTAAAGAAAAGAAGGTAAGTAGTGAACGTGCCAAAATAACACCGTTGTTGATCCGTGACAGTTAGTACAAGGAAGAGGAGGACGGAGGAGAAAATAAAAGAGAGGGAAGGAAGGAACGAAAAGAGGGGGAAGGAAAGGACAAGGAAGAGTCGAAGGACGAGAGGAATGATATTTTCAGATCCCAACTCAGAGATATAAAAAGAAATAGAAATTAAATGATAATAGAACGGCAAACTCCTCAATAAACCATACGGATTTATTTAATTGTAAATGGATAGCACGTGAGAGAGAGGAGAGAGAAAGAGAAAGAGGAAATGAGAAAGAGAGAGAGAGGAGAGACTGAGAGAGAGTAGAGAGAGAGAGAGAAGAGGAGAAAGAGGAGGACGGAGAGAGAGACGATGAGAGAAGAGGAGGAGATGAGGAGAGAGGAAAGAAGAGAGAGAGAGAGATGGAGAGATAGAGAGAGAGACCCGCGATCCTTGAAGAGAGAGAGAGTGAGAGACGAGAGACGGGAGAGAGGGGAGAGGAGAGAGATGAGAGACCGGAGGAGAGAGAGAGAGAGATCTATCAGCTGGATCTGCTACGCCCCGAACGCCGACCAGGCCCAGCAAGGAAGCGGCTCTTTCAGTCAAATTTTTGAGCGATGGGAAGTATTCGGACAGACCCACTCTCCCCGCACTACCACCTTCAGCAGGCCCCGCCCCCCCGCCCCAGCACCCCGCCCCGCACAACCACAAGCCCAGGCCCACTCTCTGTCGCAGCTTAGGTTTGACCTCGGGGGACATAAGCCAGGGCCGGCCGTGGAGCCCTCCCCCCATCGATATCCTCAGCCGGGGCCTTTAATTTTCTAACTCACACCCCGGAACCAGGCCACCTGATGCTATCTCCCCCCATCCATCATGGTACGGCCACGACAACGTACAAGCCACTACAATATTAAAGATATCCTGACCGCCAATGTCCGTTGGTCTCGAAACGAACATCGGAGACCTGACCCACAACTGTGTACTCACACCCATACACGGCTGACGTAGTTGTGCGTGACGGAGACCTGGCCCAATCAACAAACGCAGGTTGAAGCCCAAGCAGCGGCAACGCAAGACGGGCTACAACCCAATAAATGGAAAACAGGAGGGACCGCCCCCTGAGACGAGCAGGTGGCGCGTGCTCAAGCTAAAGTGTTCAAATGTAAGGTGGGCGGTGTGAGCTGTCTGCTTTCAAGGAAGGAAGCAAGCCCAAAGCACCTCGATGTGTTCCCGCCTACCCCATAGGGGAGGTGATGTTCTTCCGGGTCTAGTGCTTGGCTGATCGATCAGCCATCCTGCTGTGCGCCATGTATCGCCCGCCACGTCAGGGACCAGCCCTCGCTCCAGTTACTCCACCGGGGGCCCGGACGACCATGCTATGGAGCACCAGCTGCAGGAAACGTCTGGGGTAGTGGGCGACTTCAACCACCACCTGGAACAACTATGCCGGATGAGGGGCGAAACTGGGCCTCCTTGCGCCCCGTGACCTGATCACAAGGCATGTGGATGGATGGAAAAGTACTTTGCTGACGGAGACTGGGCGGAAAATATGCCGCGAGACCTTACTTCCGCCTCCTGGCCTTCAGAGGACGCCATGTGCCACACCGCCGACTACTCCACCAAGCCTACGGCCCTCCAGCCCATCTGGTTTGGCTACCGTTTCCGGATGCTGCGAGGCCAAGTACTCAGCGTGTCTCCGCTTCAAGGGAACCCCGACCCGGCCGCACGCAACAAGGACCTGCACCCGGGCGGCATGCAGGAGGATCGGTGGTTTTTCGTGCAGCAAATGGGCCAATAATACAAAAACACTTTATAAAATATAAGGGGGTGAGGGGTGAGAGGAGACTTGCGCCGCAAACTACGAGGGGCTCAGGACGTGGGAAACAAGGACTTGGTGAGTCCCTGGTTAAGAAAAACAGGGAGAATCAGCCGCCAGATTAAATTCCTCCCCTCACCAAGAGGACGGAGCGGAACAGCGAGCTGCAGCAGCAAGGGGAAGGATCAGAGCTGCTAATATCTCTCTGCAAACAGAGATCCGTCAGGGTTGGCAAAAGGCGGTAGAGACTCGTGAGAATCGCAATGTGCCAGCGTCCCTGGTGCATTCGCGTCAGCGGTTCGAGTCCCCGCCTCCTAGTTCATGCTGACGCTGGATCTTATCAATAATATTTCTAGTAACAGGTGTGTATTGTGGTGTGTTACTCACCAGGGTCGTACTTGTCACGCGAGACTGGCTCGCGATCGCAGGTTTCTCACCCATCTCAGGCGAGAGCTTGGAGCTTATTAGTACCGAATCTTTGGGACAATACTGGGACCTCACACACCACACACCCCCATCCCCGTGCTACAACGGGGACCAAGTAGTAACCGCCCAAATTTGTCAGTAGAAAAACCCCGGGAGCGCGAGGAATCGAACCAACTACCCACAGAAGTGAATGAACACCAGCAGGTTATCAACCTGACCACATCGCGCACGGTCTCATTGTGCCATAGCTTGTGTGTGGGATGTGGAGTAACGTGTGCTAGGTGGTATAATAACATAGATGTTTAAATTCAGGATCAGATCAAAACGTAAACACAGTCGCAAGTTTAGTCGAAGAACGCAAAAAAGAGACAAAAAGAAAAGAAAAACATAGAAACAATAGAAAACAAAATGAACCTGCATACCAAAACCATCTATCCCGAAATCTATATAAAAAGTAAACAAAAAAATTGACAAAGGACAAAAACACACCCGAACTACAATTCAAAGATGAGTTTGTCCATACAAAATATCCTACCTATTCTCTTTGATGTTGATAAACCACTAACACAAGACCGCAATACAATTGGTCCGCGAAGGACAATAGAATAACAGTTCTGTGAATTTATGTCTCTCAATGTAGATCACGAGCATGTGCCTCCCGCCAAGTCGATTCCGATCCCCATCCGCCTTTGTCACATAAATTGAGGTCGTTTATAGTAATAATAATATTTGTTTTTTCTTTTCACCCGAAGGCATTCAGTAAAACAAATATATATATACAAACAGGAGTAAATGAACTTAAATTAATAAATACATACATTCTTTCTCCATTCTCCATACATTTCCGTCTCCATACATTCCAGTTTCCGTCTCTTATAATATGATGAACGGGAAGAAAAAAAAATAATATATAGGAATGGGTGGTGACGTGTATGTTTTATTTATTTTTTATTATTTAGTTTTATTTTATTGTTCTAGTTCCCCCGCTTCTTATATATATATATATGATATTTTTATTTGTAGAAGTTATTTTTTTTTTTTTTTGTTTTTGGGGGGGGCCGGTTGCCGCTGTCCGTTTGAAGACTCTGTCCAGTTTGAGGTTGCAGTGCTTTTTAAGCGACGATGTTTGATTTTCATTGTTAAAAAGTTGACGCTGGATGGTAGGCTACACTTGATTGTTTGTGTAATGAGGACAACTGTTGTGGTGGTGTGGTAGAGGCGTTGGCAGGGCGCGAGGAAGCCTATCTTTCATACACATAACATTTTGTTCTCTCTCTTTTTCTCTTTTTCTCTCTTTTTCGCTCTATTCTACTCTTGTTCCTTTCTTTTTTCTTTTTTTCTTTCATTTTGTTATTTCTCTTTTCCCTTTGCTCTCTCTTCTCTCTCTCTTCTCTCTCTCTCTCTCTCTCCTCTCTATCGAGCCTCCTCTTCTCTCCTCTCTCTCTCTCTCTCACTCTCTACTCTCTCTCTCTCTCTCTCTCTCTCTCTCTCTCTCTCTCTCGCGTCTTCTCTCTCTTCTCTCTCTCCTCTCTCTTCTCTCTCTCTCTCTTCTCTCTCTCTCTCTCTCTCTCTCTCTCTCTCTCTCTCTCTCTCTCATCTCTCTGTTCTATACTCATCACTCTCTCTTTCTCTCTCTCTCTCTCTTCTCTCCTCTAACAAGGGTGATGAGGAGGCTTGTCACGTTTAAAGCTGAATAACCATATCTACTCCTGACGCTTGGGAACAACGCGTCCACCCTCCCGCCCCGACCAGGAAAGAAAAGAAATAGATAAAAGGGATTGTTTGCACTTTTTTTACAGCGTTTACCGCCAGGCAGAGCGAACGTGTGTGTATAATAATAGAAAAATGGAGCTTTAACAAGGAACGGAAGGTATAAATTCTCGTTCATAGATTTCAAAAGGTTGCCTGATGATTTGCGTTTTGATAGTCGTGTTTTTTTTTTTTTTTGCTGTGCTGTGTTTTGTACGATAGTAATTAATACAAAAAACAAAGGTGGGAGGGGAATAATTTGATTTAGTTGTTAAACTGAGTTTTTTACTAGTTTTTATTTAGTGTCGGTGTTTCATTTGTACTTTTATGATTAATTAGTTTCATTAATATGGCACACACACACACACACACACACACACACACACACACACACACACACACACACACAACACACACCACACACACACACACACACACACACACACACACCAAGTCCAAAAAGAAACAATATACAAAAAATTTACAAAATACTCGAACCAAGAAATAAAAACTCATCAAAACAACAACAAAACTAAACAAACACCAGCAACGAAAACCAACAAACAGAAGAAAACCAAGAAAAAGGCTCAGATAAAGAGGAGAAGGAGGAGGAGGAGGAGGAGGAGGAGGAGGAGGGAACTACATTAGGATTTACAATAGGGAATAACAGACACCAGGAGACCTATGTCCATGACGAGCGGTATCTGCTGAACTAACATACTACTAACTACAACTACTTGTTAAGAAAAAAGTGAAAGGATACCATGTCATTTAAAAGAAGATAGGAACACGGAAGTTCATAGAGTGCAGAAAAATAGGGTATGAAAATATACTAACTACAACTACCACTACCACCACAACTAATCGATCTGGGGACTAAATATGTAATTCGCAGGCACATATCAATACCACCTACACAGTGGCGCGTCAAGTCTGTTTTTAAAATGTCATGTTATTGTGCTGGCTTCGACAACATTTGCTGGCAACTGGTCCACAGGATCAACGACTTCACATGAAATAATTTTACGGAGACAAGTGATGACAACGTTGACCGTTTACGTTAAACACCATTATTTCGATGTTGTCACTTGAGTTGAAAGCTCAGAGAGAATAGGTTTCATGATTAATGACCTTCAACATCCTTTTAGGATCTTAAGGTTCTATCAAGTCCCCACGGATTTCTACGACCTTTAAGGAAAAAAAATATTAAGTTTCCGCTAGTCTCTCTTCATAAGATGAATTTCGCAGAGACACTGGAATTGTTGAGTTGCTCTTCTTTGCACTGATTCCAATTTGCTCTGGTCAGTTACGGAAAATACAGGGCGACCAGAATTGGACGGCAATTCCAAGTTGGGCTAACCAAGGACGTGTATAATTGGTCATTACTTTCGGAGGTTTGTGTTCAAAATTGCGTTTACGAAGACGTATAAGCCCACATCATATTCGCCTTTTTACTGGAAGTATTATGTGCAGATTGCGGACTGGTTGGTTTTAAAGATCATTACACTGATGATGTCACCTTAATCTTTCTTGCTGTACTTCAGTTAACGATTTATTTTGCATTTGAGAGTGATATTGAGGATTTATCGTTGCCATATATGAATTACTTTACATTTATCGGAATTGGAATTTTAATAGCCATTATTCACCCAGCCCCCGTCTGAAGTTTGTTGAGGATCACTTTGTCATGAGTTCGCAGTTGTCTCTAGTATATGCTTACCGCTTAATTAGCTGTCGTCTGCAAATTCGATATTTTAGATGACAAGTCCGCAGTCAGATCCGGTTGATAATATCAGAAAAAGCGAGTGGGACCCAAGACCGAGCCCTGAGGCACCCACTGTAACATACTAACCAATCAGCTTTTTCACCATTATTACTACACGTGTTTACGATTTGAAAGCCAATCGCCAATCCCATGAACATACGTTGCTCTCCCAAGCCATGTGCCCTTAGCTTAGGTCAAAAGTCGCTTATGGGGCAAACTGATCGAATGCTTTGCTGAAAATCAAGGTATATTACATCGAACGGGCAATTTTAGCGTCCCAGTTTGAATAAATGATACATTAAAAAAAAATCCCCAGTAGGTTTTTAAGAGGATTCTCTCTTATTCGCAAATCCAATCTGCTGCGAGTTTAATTATTGAGTTATTTTCATCGAGAGAAAAGCACACGCACACATATTTTATCCCGCAATATTTTTCTCAAATAGTTACCATCACAGACGTGTAGACGACATCTGTAGGCGATAATTACTGCGATTTGTATGTATTACTCCCTTTCTGAATAGCGGTGTAACATATGCTAATTTCCACATATAGAACATTTTGTCCATTAGCGATTTATTGAGGATAATCTTTAGTGGAAGAGAAAGTTGGCTGTGGACATTCGCGAAGTAAGCGCGGCGAAAATGTCGCATCACCACACCACGCGATTTTGCTGGCTCAAGTTTCTACAAATACTTTGATACTTCGTCTAATGTATCTCTCCTATTTCCAATCTATCACGTTCGAGTCTCCGCATACAGGTTTCGCGCTTCTGGTATGAGCTCGTCTTCTTAACAAATACCGCATTTAATAGTAAGAATGGAGTACGACTGCCATGCTCTCATTATCATTTACAAGATGATTTCGTTATCTTTCACAGTAGGCCCAATACTGTTTTGACCGTTTTCTATTCGAACGTATTGACACAGAACCTTTTCGGTTTGATTGGATTCCTTATGCAATTTTTCTTCATACTCGCCGCTTTCTTAGTCTTAATTAATCCCTTGCAACGTCGTTTACGTCATTGATTCTCCATATAATCGCCGTCACCGCATTTGATTGCTTGTAAACTTTATACGTATCGGCCGCTTTCTGCCAATGATTTGTGTGAATCTCATTAGTCATCCAACTGGGTGTCTGTTTATGTTATTCACGACGTTTTCCTACAATGGGACTGTTTTTCAACCACGATCGGCATGGTATTTGTGAATACATTACACATGTTTTCCGCCTAATTACCGTTTAGTAGGTCATCCGTAATCTAACTTCGCCGTAGACTCCTGCTGATCTTCGTGACAATCCGCCTCTTATTATAATGGGAAACTAATAACCGATTTTATGTGATGTCTACAGCAATTAGGCCGCACCACCTGATCTAACCTGTGATCGCTGCTCTTGCAAACTTCACCTATATCGCAAGTAATCAATCAGCTCATGCTCGTTTCAGTACCGAAAACTGAAATCTAGCGATACTCATTATCCCTGTAGCGCTCACGACCATTGATTAAATATACTTCGTTACCATATCAAGCAACGCTCATACCTTCTCTATCTAGCAGAATTATTTATGCCAGTTTATCGTAGGTAGGTTAAAACTCCCACATATAATGTATCGTTAGTCATGTGACAACTGACTTATCTACGTCACAGCAGAGGAGGCAACGCACTCCGCATTTGATTTGGGAGGACGATAATTGTCCACAATATTTACGGAATCTACGTTCTAGCTTCAATCTTTGCGTTAGACGATTCATAATGATCTGATTTACCTTTTACGATTCGATTGCTTGGCAACTATCTTTGATGTAAAGAATGACACCTCCACCGCTAGTTATGCGTGCGACGCAATTAGGACTTTTATTATTAGCCTGGAATGGCCTATTTCAGCTAATAAGTGTTATCTTATGTGCTTGACCAACTCTCAGGATAATACACGATATCGGGTTCGGCAACAAAACCGTATGCTAATATCGTTACGCTTTAACAATAATGCCTTCTGCATGTGTTAGAGTAATTTATTCATAGTAGTTTTGGAACCCTGCGCTGGCGGGTTCTACAGGAAGGTGTCTGGGCACGTAACAGTGGCCCTGATTTACTACTTTGATTAGATTTGCGGAAACGGAACGTGACCCCAGCGTTCCTCGCTGCAGGGAAGAAAGGGTGACCAGGTAGATGCTGCTCACACGCGTCCGCTCGTCGTTTTTTGATCGTAAGGAAGAAACATTTATATTTAGAGAAGTCCTATCTTGCGTGGCAACGGGCTGAGGTGGCAGTCCGTCACCCCAAAACAGGATGGAATCCTAGCAACCAGGATGGCGGTCCTCGTAGAAATATCCAGACGTTTGCGAAGTCTACATTCTCTTGCACCAAAGAGACCTTAGCCGGTTATTTGGCTGAACGCTTTGTCGTAAAAGCGTCGGCACACACCTAGGATTGGGAGAATTCCAGAAATAATGAATGATTATTTAGTCGTGAATTTCCGGATCAACTCTGGTAATGTCCAGTATTTTCTTCAGGATCCACGCTACTACGATACACGTACGTTTGTTCCTGCATGAATGACATAGAGAGTGTTATCATTAGTGTTCTTGGTGACGTCCACATCGCAAGGCTGCAGTGATGCTTCTCGTCGAGTTGGCCCTGGGAAACAGAAGCGCTTCAGTTTTGTCACTCGTGACCCCTACACAAAACTCCACCAGCTGTCCTCGGAGGAATGAAGTAGCCGATCAATCTGTTTCGTGAATGGACTTCTTCATGTCGCAATATGAACCTGAAATTTGTTAAAGGTTCGTGATCGTTAGGTGCGCTCTCTCGACTGCTGCTGTTCGTCGCGATCATCGCCTTACTGGGAACAAAGGGAGCAGGGGAAGGAGGAAGACGAGGGGATACGGGTGGGGGGATAGAGGTCAGGAGCGCTGGCAGTCTCGGACCTAGGAGTGAGATAAGGGCGGAGGAGGAGGAGGAGGAGGAGGCCGGAGGCAGGAGGAGGAGCCGAGGAGGAGGGAGGAGGAATGGCAGGAGAGCGGAGAAAGGAGGAGTCACGCAGAGGAGGCGGGAAGGAGGAGGAGGTGGAGGGGGTGGAAGGCGGTGGATGAAATAGAAGGGGAATGTGATAGGGTAGGGGCCGGGCTAGATTTAAGGAGGTGGATGATCTTAGTTGTAGGGGTGTGCGCCGGGGCAGATGGCGTAGGGCAGGATAAGGAGGATGCAGAGGGACAGGGGGGGTAGAGTGAGGACGGTGTTACGCACGTCAGGCGGAAGCAGGGAAGAGGATGCGAGCGAAGATGGAGGGCGACGGTGATGGCAGGTATGGGTGCGGGTGGAGGAGGAAGAGAAAGAGGAGGAGAGAGGCGGGAGGAGGAGGAGGAGGCACGGTGGAGGTAAGAGGTGGAGGATGGAGGAGGAGGAGGAGGACGGAGGAGGGAGGAGGAGGCACTGGAGAACAGGGGAGGAGGAGGAGGAGACAGGAAGAGGATGGGAGGAGGAAGAGGAGGAGGTCGGAGAGGAAGAGGGGAGGAGGGTGGAAGTGGAGGTGGAGGAGGAGGAGGCGTTTGCGGCGCGGCAGCTGTGGAGGTGGAGGGGGAGGAAGAAGTGGGGAGGAGGGGAGGGAGGAGGAGGGAGGAGGAGGAGGATGGAGGAGGGGTCTTGGTGGCGGCAGACGTGTACTGTGGATGTGGAAGGGGATGGTGCAGAGTCGTGAGGAGTGGTGAGGGGTGGAGGCCTCCTCAGGAGGACGGAGTGAGAGGAGGAGGCGGAGGCAGGAGGAGGAGGAGGGAGGGAGGAGGTGAGGAGGAGGAGCTTTGGTGGCGGCGGTGTCTGTGGATGTGGAAGGGATGGTGCAGGTCTGACATGTGAGGAGTGGTGAGGGTGGAGGAGGAGGAGGAGGAGGAGGAGGAGGAGGAGGAGGCAGGAGGAGAATGTGAGGAGGAGGAGGAGGAGCGGCGAGAGGAGGATTACACGCGGAAGGGGAGGAGGAGGAGGGCGATTGAGGAAGGATAGCGGAAGGGGGAGAGGAGTCGAGGGTTTGGTAAGGGGGGGAAAGGCGGCTGAAAAGTCAGTCAGTTTATCGGCCTCCAATATTTGCAAAACTACAAATTATGGCAATATATCAAAATTAATTTGTAGCTGCTAAAACTTTTTTGACAGTCTCATAGAAGGAATGTCACTGCTATCCTGTAGAAAGGCGTCATGTTGCACACAAAACTGCAATCTTACAGAGACTTACAAAATGACTGGGAGGATCATTGCCAGACACATACCTTTTATATGTCTTGAAGGCCATTTCGTGACACAGTGTGGAATCTGACTGTACGTCGTAAAATAGGAAGTAACTACCAAGAATCGGCGTACCCTGGGATTAAGGATTTGGGGCGCGGTCTCACGTGTCGGGGAGGTGTCAAAGTAATTTAGCTGAGTCGGTCAGTAGGGTCAAATCCTTGCGGAATACTCCTCGAGGAGTGGCCGCTTCCCGGTGTTTTTGCCTGTGTCTGTGTGTAGTTGCAATAATACAACAGCGAAGTTTTATTCAAATTATTACAACGCACGCGCGTATGAATACAAAACACAATACGTGAGGAGTTTCAAATTAAAAATAGATGTTAATGATTTAATTGTAAAGCACAAGGACACTCTGTTAGTCTTCTACCATGTGTAATCACTGTGGGAGTGTATGTAAAGTGATGGTAAATAAAAGCTATACTGACGGCTAAGAACTATAAAACAAAAACTTAGCGTGACAAATCGTTTAGAGGGGGATGAAAATCGGAGCAGGGCTCCTGAAACGGTTTGCGCGGGTTGCGAGATGCGGGTCGCAGCAGCGTCACACAGGGAGCGAAGGAAAAAGTCGACCTCACAAGTGTAGTCGTAGAGACGAATGGGATGGAAGAGGAAAGCACGGAGGAGGAGGTTGTGGTGCTCGAAGGACAGGTGGGCGTGGTTTGATGGGCAGCAGGTAATAGACGAAAGAGGAAAAGGGGCCCGCCACCAATCAATCCAATCATTGGGGAAGTAATACGGGCCGGGGGGCGCGTCGCCTTGCGACCACCCTACGACTGGCCACTCCGGGGAGGCACCACAGCGCAGAGCTTCCCATTGGCAGGCTCCTTTCCGATACCAAGCAGCTCGCGACAAGAACATCAAACTTGCCCAGCCACGAGCCTGTGGGCGCCCCCTTGGCCTTTCCACGCCGGATTGTATCTTACAGATAAAACCCGATGGGAAGGATCGGTTTCAGGGTTAGCGTGCCCACACTGCCCATATAGCCGAAGATGCGCCGTTGACGGACCCCGTGCAGGATAATAGGCCTCGGTTCACAGTCTCACGGTGCAAGCTGACTGATTTGACACGAACCATCCCAGCGATACCCATGATTTGTAGAGACACTTCATATCAAAGGCATTGATGTCTCTTCAAGTAACTATTTAGTGTCCAGTCTCACAACCACTCGAGTAAAGACATGGATCACAAGCGATTGAAGATCCGCCCCGGATCTTGTCCTCCTGCACAAGTACCGACAACGCCAAATCTCCCGCGAGCGAGGGTCCATAACAACGTGGGGCTATGTTCAATCCGCCTTAAGACTTCTCGACGTGACCCGCCGTCATATGGACTGCCAGTACCAATGTATGCAAAACTTTCCCAAGATCTCAAAGTCCTCGCCACACGCATGACAGACTGTACCTGCTTCATCTCTAGTCAAGTCTCCAAACAGATGACCTTGGTCTTGCACGCCAGGATACATTCAAGTCCATAAGGCTTTGCCTACTCGTGAGCGCCTAGAGAGCCCATCCACCAGGACCTCCACAGCGATCTCAGCAAAGATACTGCATCATCGGCAAAAACAAGATCAATGATCTTGGGGTTGCCGACAGATGCTCACAATCACTTGATCTACATGTGCATTTGTCCCAGTCCATCAACGTTTGAAAAGGATGGGGCAAGGACGAACCATTGCCCACTCCTGTATTCACAGGAAAGAAGCCGGATACACCTGCCCCACAGTCACAGCACTCTCAATCCAGAATATAGACCTATGTTTATCAAAAACCAATTGTCCTTGCAGGAACCCTCGAGTTCGCAGAAAATCCCACCCGAGTGACTCTACGATGCACTGAGTTCAAACGCCTTCTTGGAGATCAACATAGGCTGCAAGAATCCCATGTCGAAACTCACTCGTCAGCGTTCTACCAGGACACGAAGCGCAGGATTACGGTCCGTTGTTGACTTACCAGGCGTGAACCCAGAATGTATGAAGTCTTATGATGCGTCACCAGGATGACTGCCCCCCCCACTGAATCGTGTCATGCAATAGATGAGCAAGACTTGCCTGGTACGCCTGAGCAGTGAAAATACCGCGGTAATGGTTGCAGTCCTGACGGTCCCCTTTCCTCTTACAGATAAGGGGACGACCAGCCCCCTTTTCCAGTTAGGAGGAATGGTACTGATTTGCCACACGGCAGTCAGGACAGCATGCAACCCGCGGATCATGGCTCACTCCCAGCTTTGAGGAGCTCCGCAAGATATTACAAAACCAGATGCCCTTCCACCCATCAATTTGCTACAGCCTCACTGACTCACGCAAGAGGAGGGTGCGGTTTTCGCATATGATCGGCATATCCACTGCCGGTAACCAGTGAGGTGACAGCTGCGACACGTTGGAGGGTTCCACCGTGAAACAACTGCCCAAATGTACTCAGCCACCAAGCCAATTCGCGACAATGGCGCGAAATACTCAGCCCCACACCAATGGCGCCACCAGCCAACCAATTAATTCTGGGGCTATTTGTGGATAATCTGGCCGAGGGGGAAGGGGAAGGGGGATGAGGGAAGGGAGGGAGAGGCGCGGGGGATGATAGGGGGCATGATGAAGAAGCCAGGGGGTTGGGAGGGGGAGAGGCACGGGGGGAAGCAGGGATTAGAGGGGAGAGGGAGGGGGCGAGGGTTTATAGTGTTTAAGAAGGAAAGGTTTTTAGATGAGGCAGCAGTTTTGCCGAGAGAGAGAGAGAGGAGATGAGAGAGGACGAGAGAGAGAGAGAGAGAGAGACGAGGAGAGACGAGAGAGAGAGAGAGAGAGACGACACTCGAGAGAGACAGATGAGACCCCCTGAGAGGAGAGATAGAGAGAGAAAGAGAGAGAGAAAGATGAGGAGATTGAGTGCATAAGAGAGAATAGAGAGAGAGAGAGAGCAGAGAGAATTAGTGAAATTGATTACGATGTATTTGGCCATGTTAGTTTGTACCTTATGGAAATATTACATATGTGATAAAGCAGTCAATCAAAGCCGAAGCTTTTATAGACCTGGAAAGTTATTAATACATAATAACATAGCAAAGGACTGTTCAGGCCAGGTTTCCGTTTGGTTGGGAAAACCCCCTTTTACCAGGGCAATTTTTTGAACCCCCCCCCCCCCAGACGGGGGGCTGAAAGGGTCCCCCCCCGGGTTTGGCTCCCCCCGGGAATGACTTTGCGAATTTTTCCGTTTGTTCGAAAAATTTTAAGATAAAAAAAAAAAAAAAAAAAAAAAAAAAAAAAAAAAAAAAAAAAAAAAAAAAAAAAAAAAAAAAAAAAAAAAAAAAAAAAAAAAAAAAAAAAAAAAAAAAAAAAAAAAAGGGGGGGGGGGGGGGGGGGGGGGGGGGGGGGGGGGGGGGGGGGGGGGGGGGGGGGGGGGGGGGGGGGGGGGGGGGGGGGGGGGGGGGGGGGGGGGGGGGGGGGGGGGGGGGGGGGGGGGGGGGGGGGGGGGGGGGGGGGGAAAAGGCAAAAGGGGGAAGGAGGGAAAAAAGGGGGGAAAAAGGGGGGAAGGGGGGGGGGGAAAAAAGAAGGGGAAAAGGAAGTTTATAGAAATTTACCTGTTTTTTGCAAGCCCATAACAATGAAAAGCGGCCCAATCCCGAAGTTTTTTAAGGACCTGAAAACTATTCATAAAAAAACAAGGGCTTTCACCATTTGAAAATTAACTTTTAGGATTAATATGAAGTTAAAACAATAGTAACCCCTTTTAAATCATAAAAAAAAAAAAAATTTAATCCATAAAAAAACCCAAACAACCAAATTGGGGCATTTTGGGTTTTGTAAAGGGGGATAAAAGGGAGAAGCATTGCTTTTTAAAAAGCATTGAAAAAGATAGAAAACAGGTTTTTTTAAGGTTTTGCCCCCTTTTAGTTTTGAAAAGATTTTTGGAGGAGCCGCCAAGGAAGAAAAGATTTTCCGAGAGGGGGAGAAAGAAGGCAAAGGAAGGGAAGGTTTTAGAAAAAGAGGGAAGGAGAGATTTGGGGAAGAAAAAGGGAAGGGAAAATATGAGGTTATTTATAAGTTTTTTAAAGAAAAAATAAAATTTTTTGATAAAAAGAGGTTCAATAAGGTTTTTATAGGACCTCCCCTAAAATAAAAATAAAAAGATGTGGTTTTTGGGGGAAAATAAACTTTAGAAAATTTTTAATTAAAAATAGTGAGTCAAAAGTTTGGGTTTAAAGTTTCCTAGTTTCCCCTATCAAAGTTCTTCCTTTTTAATTACATCTATATGTATCCCTAGAAATTTAAATTCGAAAACCTCAGTAATGATGATTATTTACCTTTTTGTGTGGTACTGGCTGAGTCATAAGGGGAGGGGAACCCCCATAAAAGCAAGTTTTTTTAAAATTTTTAAAGTTAATTTTTTGTCTTAACCCCATTTGAAACTTTATTTAATCTTCATTAAATGTAATTGTAATATTTTCAGGTTTGGGGCCCTTGAAGAAGTTTGGTTCATCAGCAAAAAGTATGAATTTAAGTTTTTTACTGCTACGAAGGATGTCATTTATGTATATTAAGAAAAGTAAGGCCCAAGAATTGAATCTTGGGTATCCACATGGATGTCATTATAAGGAGATGAGTATTTATATAATGTACTTTGTTTCTATGATTAAAAACTTTTAAACCCATTTGTAGCACTACCAGTTTCCAAATAGAAAATTGTGTAATAAGTTGGTGAGAAATTGGTAAAAGCTTTTTGGGGGTCAAAAAAACTGTTATTTTAGCTTTTTATTGTCCAGTGCTTTGAAAGTTCTGACAGATGGGGAGACTGCTAATCAGGGGAAAAAAAACGGGGGAGGAATCCATGTTGAGTTGGGTTAAAATTGAATGTTTGAGGGGAACCCATTAATCTCATTACCATTCTTTTTCAAAAATTTTACTAAAGCTTGGAAATTAAAATTGGCCCAAAATTTTTTGCAAAAAAGAATGCACCTTTTTGAAAAAAAGGGACAATTCAAAATTTTCATTCGATCTGGAAAGGTACCCTCTTAAAATGATTATTTATAATGAATATAGAAATGGGAAATTATTTCGAGCTTCTTTATTATTTTCATATTTTTTATATGGCCAGGAGATGTAATTTTATTTTTGAAATTTACTGTTTTTGATTTAGGGTGTTAAAGGTCTTAAAAAAAAGAACAAGGGAGGGTTATGGAAGATATATGTTAAAGGGTCTTGTGTATCATGAATGTTATTAGCAAGTTGCTACCTATACTGCAAAATGATTTTTAAATGACACCCCAATTTTATTATCAGTGATTGTACGCCATTGACAAGAAAAGAAGGTGATATCCTATTTTTATTTTTACCAGTGGGTTGTTGTTTATGCCCCATTTTTTTTTGGGATCCCCAGCATGATCTGAAAAATTGGTTTTATAAAATTTTCTTTGCTGTTTTATGTTCCCGTCAATTTTTTTCAAAAAGTTTTAAAAGTATTTTTTATGTTAAAGGCCATTTTGCAAAATGCTTTTTTATTTTATTCCGTTGTTTGATCAACTTTTTAATAGGTGGGTAATGTATGGTTTGCCTTGATGCTTTTTTTTAATTTTTTTTTTTTCAAGGAAAGGCTTATTGTAAAATTTCAAAAAAACCTATTCATTATTTATAAAAAAGATCATCTACATCACAATCCAATGCATTTGTTTTTCATTTAAATTTTAATCATTTTTGAAATCATATTTTTTTTCAATGTCTAGTTTTCTTTTTGGAAAGTACTGTGTTGGAAGTTAACTATCATTGACTACTGAAAAATAGCATAAAAGGAAAGATATAATGAGTTAAAATTATCCCACTTTTTAAAAATTATCAAAAATTATTAGTCCAGAATGATCAATGATGTGGCCCCCAATTTTAGTTAAGTGTTGGTTATTGATTGTGGAAAAAAAAAGTAGTAATATGGAACATATTTACTAAATGTGAGCATTTTTTTTTATTTTGATTAAAAAATTTTATTTAAAATTTCCCAAAAAAATAGGTGTCTGGGGTTGATAAAGTGGTAAAGATTAGTTTAAAGATGCAATAAATCATCAAATTTTAAAAATTTGGGGGTCATATATCATGCAATAATGAAATTTTGTGGTTTGGGGGAATTTTAAGGAATAAAGATTCAATGGAGCAAATTGCAAAGAAACTTCCTAAAAGTATTTGGGCCGAAACATTTTTTGAAGAAGATGGCAATACCCCACCTTGTGTTTGTTATTATTGAAAATTATCATAACCTCGAGGGAAAAAAAATTTAAGATGGAAAACATTTAGGGGAGTTTCACAAAAACTAGGACACAAATTTTATGTAGTGAAAAAATACATTTCTCAACACAAAAATACTATAAAGAGGTAAACTACTAATTTAAAATTTGTAAATTTAAACCTGAAGGGATTTTTGATCATTTATAGGTCATCACAAAAGAAATAATTACAGGGGTTTGGTTTTTACAGCTGCAATTTAAAAGGAAAGTGTTTGGTTTCATTCCAGCAGCAGTTAAAAGGGGTTGAATCAATTTCAAAATGTGTAGAGGAAATGTGTTGTACTTATCATTTAAAAAAAGTAAAAGGGATCATTATTGTTCAAACCAGCAAAAAGGGAAAAGGGAAACTTGTCCTTAAAATTATGGATTAAATAAATTTAAAGAATTTTGGTTTCCTTATTTACTAACAAGGGTTTTAAAGCCCCCGGGGCGTAAATTTGTTTTTCTTGGTATCCTGACCCGGGACAGCATCGGGGGAAACCGCGGTAGAGTCCCCCAGGAAAGGACCCCCAGCAGCTATCCCCCCTCAGGGCCAGCTGTCACAGCAGTCCCGGGGGGGCCCCTTTCAGGGTCCACGATCCAAGGGGTCCTGGCGCCGGGGTAAAGGGAGCAGATCAACACGACGACACGAGAAGAGCCACCCAAACCCTATCCTTCCTAGCGCCCGGGAGGACAGGAGGGCGGGAACGCGCCACCATCCGTGACGCAGCAACCACTGCTTTGTGGGTTCCGGGTTTCCCCTGGAAGGCTTGCCAGCTATTTAAAATTTTCGTAAATTTTTGTCTTTTAATAATTTTGTGTGTCGAAGTAAACACCTTGCCTTCACTCTTTTCTTTTTTTAAAAGAGGAAGTTGCGCTCTCTTTATCTCTGTGAGGCGGGCACAGGTCTTTTTTTATGTAGATAGTGATCCCGAAACTTCGCGGTTCCCCCTGACTGCTTTCCCGGCACCCCAAAACCTTTTGAAGCGAGCAAGGGGTGGACGCGGATTTGGATGTTTGTCCTACCGATGTGCTCTTCTAGTTGTACATTGGCAGCTGCAGTTATTTTTAAGTAGATGGCTAACTTTCTAATGATTTTCCCATGTTTTTACTTGGGCCCCTGTAAAGCTAAAAATTTTAGATTATTTCGTCGGTTATAATCTTTTGTAGTTATAACGGTCCTTCAGACTTCTATAGATTTATGACTTTCTTGAGATCTTCAGAGAGTTTTGGAAAAAAAAGTTTGTCGGTTTTTTTTTCCCGTTACAATTGGGTTTTAGGTCACCACTTTATTTTGGGGAAAAATTTCCAAACTTGTCTGAAATCTTGTAAATTGTTTGTAGTAGTTGTAGTTTAACCCCTTTTTTAAAAAAATTTTCCCTGGCACCCCGATGGGTTTTCTTGTGTGCTAGCAGTACTTTTATCACAAAATATCCCTTGGGGCCCGTTAGTCGAAAATAGGTAATCGGTTTTGAACAGAGCGACCAAAAAACCCCGCCGTTCGGGATGAAGTTGCTTGTTAAGTCAGAGGGAGAGAGAGAGAAGGAGAGAGAAAAAAGAGAGAGAGAGAGGGGAGAGGAGAGAGAGGGAGAGAGAGAGAGAGAAAAAGAGAGGGGAGAGAGAGAGAGAGGGGAGAGAGAGAGAGAGAGAGAAAAGAGAGGGAGAGGGGGGAGAGAGGAGAGGGGGAAAGAGAAAAGAGGGGAAATGAGAGAGAGAGAGAGAGAGAGAGAGAGAGAGAGAGAGAGAGGAGAGGAGAGAGCGAGAGAGAGAGGGGAGGGGGAGAGAGAGAGAGAGAGAGAGAGAGGAGAGGAAGAGAGGGCGACAGGGGGGCACGGAGGGAAAAAAGAGAAAGCACAGGGGACCCCGGGGGGATAGAAAGGGAAGAAACCCCAGGCGGTTTAAGGGAGGCCGAGGAGGGAAGAAGAAGGTGGGGGGGAGGGGGGAACTTTACGTGGGAAGAGGAAAAGAGGCTTAATGTGACGACTTCTCGCTTTTCCACCCCGGCATCAGGGGCTCTGCTGTGGGAACCCGCAGGGAGGATCCCGGTGGGGTCACGGGAGGTGAACTTTTCCTGGAGAAGCAAGGGGTGGTGGTTTTTTGGCCCCGTGCGGGCCAAAAAGTGGAAGGGAGGGCCGGTTTGGTGGGTTCCTCTCCCCCCCCGGAAGCCGTGGTTCTGTGAGTAGAGGGGACGGAGTGGTTTCCCGGCCCCCTAAAAAAATTGCAAAAAAAGGCCCCAAGGGTCTCTCCCGCGAAAAAGGTAGCCGTTCCCCCACAGGGGAGGGAAGTCGCTTATAAGGCCCCAAAACCCGGCCTTACAGGTTTCGCCGCCCTTTCCCCGGGGGGGGAGCCCTCGCCCCCACTGGGGGGGCCCTGGGACAGCATCCAGCGGCGGGCCCCCTGCGCGGTGGATCTGCAGCCCCCAGACCCCCAGACCCACCAGCCCCATTCGAGCCGGTGAGTCCTCTCGACTCACTGGACCCCCGAGGGACGTCGCGGCGCTTGTGGTATTCCATAAGGCACAGGTGCAGGGAGTGCCACACCTGGCTTGGTTACGACAGCCTCCGAGAATCGCCACGCGAAGCACGAGAACGGTGCTTACCAGTGGTGATGCAGTGGAGGTGCCGCGTTCCCGTGCCAGCCAGCACCACCGCACCTTTGTGGGCCGCGTCTCCAGGATGTGGAACATTTTCACGGCCGCTGTCCCCCACACCAGGAGATGAGACACACAAAGTGTAACGTGGCGGCCAATCGGTGGGAATTGTCGAAGCCCACCCGCTGAGGGTAGTGATACTGTGACACTAGTGACCCGCAACAGTGCCTCAACAAACACTTTATGATGCATTTTCTATATAATGTTTTTTTTAGTTTTTAGGTCTTTATATTTATGTATATATTTGCCCTTAGATAGGTAGCACACGACAGTGCACCTTTGGGCTCCCTGTATAGTATGTTTAAAAAAAAAAAAAAAAAAAAAAAAAAAGAGAGAAGGAGAGGAGAGAGAGAGAAGAGAGAGAGGAGAGAGAGGAGAGAGAGAGAGAGAGAGAGAGGAGAGAGAGAGAGAGAATGAGAGAGAGAGAGAGAGAGAGAGAGAGAGGAGGAGAGAGAGAGAGAGAGAGAGAGGGGAGAGAGAGAAGAGAGAGAGAGAAAGAGAAAGAGAGAGAGAAAAGGAGAGAGAGAGAGACGAGAGAGAGAGAGGAGAGAGAGAGAGAGAGAGGAGGGAGAGAGAGAGAGAGAGAGAGAGAGAGAGAGAGAGAGAGGAGGGGAGAGAGAGGAAGAGAGAGGAGAGAGAGAGGAGAGAGAGAGAGAGAGAGAGAGGGGAGAGAGGGAGAGAGAGAGGAGAGAGGAGAGAGAGAGAGAGAGAGAGGGAAAAAGAAGAGAGAGAAGAGAACAAGAGAGACGGAGGAGAAGAGGAGACAAAGGGATGAGGGATGGAGGAAGAGGAGAATGCCAAGTTCGCGGCTTCAGGACGAATGTCGCGAGCTAACACACACCGTCTCAGGAACAAAGCTGACGTCGTGGTGGCCGTCGAGACGTTCGACTGATGAGTGTGTGGGCATCATGTGAAAGAATCCCGGGCTATTGTCACTGGATGGGCTGTGTATCGAGGGACCCACAAGGCGGCGGTGTAGCAAAGTTGTCACCGGAGGGACTCCCGTTCATTCTTTCCTCCCTGTTCTCCCGGGAAAAGGCGGGTGATACTCGCGACCTTTTCCGTTAAACGGCTGGGTGAGACACAAAACGGAGCCCAAAGCTGCCGGAGTATTGCTGCATACAGCGACATTTCTTGCAGGACAATTGTTTCACTCGAGCGTGAAGAAACGGCAGGCCGATCTCCAGGGCTGACACTGAACGAAATCCCTCTCCTCACCAGTCCACTCCCCCCAAGCCCACTCCCACCCAATCACAGCATCAGCCCCAAAGGTGCTGTACACCATTGCCATATGTGCTGTGCCTGTGTATGACCCCTAACCATCACTAAGGGCAAGAATGGCACACGATGGCCTCAAGATCCTTGGTCTGCCCACACGTTCGGGGTCAGGACGAATCCGTGGCGAGCTAAAGCCGCGGTCACACATGAGACACAACTTTCCGTCATAATTCAGGCTGCAATTATCAGCACAACGCGCCCCCCCCCCACACCACCCTTGCCGTGTTCAATTGGTTCCACGATTGGCAGACCGTAGCAATAATGTTTGAAGGCAATTTTGGCTTCTCAAGATGTATCTGAAGAAGCGTCTATGGAAAAATAAGGCGAACTGGTTCCACAAATAGGTACGTGCACACGAGATTGAAAATGGGTGTTGTGTAAGGCAAGTGCGTCAGGACATAAAACATTCAACACGTCAACACAAACGCACGCACACAAATAAGTTGGCATCCCTAAAAACTTTCAACACGCGGAAAACACACACATACCCGCATAACTCATTTAAATTTTTCTGGTGTTTTGTATCCTTCAAATCGCTTAAAAACACGTACAAGAGTGTACAGGGCTTCACCAATTCGTTCTTGTAATCGGTTTTTTTTGGCTAGTACTTTGTAGCTAGTGTAGTGTATTGCTTCTGTAGATTGAATTAGAGCGTGTATTAAAATGAAAGTCAAATAAATGCATTGGTTGGAAGGATATTGCAGCAATATGTCTTGCCGAAAAAGACCGACACCGTTGGACCATCATAACTTGGCATTAGACACTCGCAATTTATATCGAGTTTGTGCCGCCGTTCACAGAGCCTGTTGCCGGGTGTAATATTGCCAGAAAATGTCCCGTGTTTAACGGCTTAACACACACGGTACTCAGGAAAAAGCTGACGTCGTGGTGCCGTCGAGACGTTCCTGACTGATGAGTGTGTGACATCATGTGACAGCATCGGGCTATTGCACTGGATGCGGCGATGATCGACGGCCACCGGACAACGGCTTGGCGGGTTAGCAGTGTGTCCACCGTGAGGGACTGCAGCTTCAGTTACTGTACTTTCCCGGCAGGACGGGATAGAAGCGATGTTCTGCCCGCTTCTCTCACAGACAAATAAAGGCTGTCGTGTTATGCGCTCTTTAACGTCCAAAACTGGCCACGGCGGAGGCACCCTTGCATTACCAACTGACCAGCTGGACCCATAATGGCACTACACGCGACTGCCAGAACAGCGTTATCGTCGGCGGACTGAAATCAGGCACTTGGTGATGAAAAGGGCCTTCACAGAGGTTGACAGTGGTCCATGCGGACTCACACCAATCACGTCACTCTTCCCCAAACAAGTACAAGGTGGGCTCTCAGGCCCACGTGCTCATGACTTCCTGCAGACTCAGATGCCAGTGGCAGCCAGCTGAACACAGTCACACGCAGCCTCTGATCATTCAGCAGTGCTCTCCCACATTGGCCTAGACCCCGCCAGCGAGGAAACAATGATACCAGCGGGTATTTGGGCTGTAGACGATAGAGCGACGCTGGCCGTCAAGCGCGTCTGTCTGACACTGAACTGGGCCGCGCATTTGCGGTCCGACGTGGATCCACAATGTGGCCTATCACAACTTCAGCCGCCATTCTCCTTCGCGCGGAGGGCTCCACACCATGTTTCACAACATAGAGTGTACGATGCTGAGCGCCGAGACAGCCGTGGTTCGGTTTCTAGGTGTCGCTGCCGCGGAGGAAAATACAAGGCCTGGGGGCGCCTAAGGCCGCCGCCCACACAGAGGAACAATGCCCTGCACCATGCCACCTGTCAAAGGCAGACCAGGGACAGCTTCCATGGACAGAATACAGGATGGGAAATGACGTCAGGAGGGAAACTAGCCTCCAATCAAGTGTTGACCCGAGCACTGGTGGTCCTGGTGAAGGGAAGACAAAGGCACCCTCCGTCACCAGGAGGAGAAATCCCACCCTCATCACACCACCAGGAGACTGGGTGGTAAAAAAACAGGAGAAGGCCAGACATCCTGGCGACGCACTTCAGCAGGAAGATGACGAAACAGGACCCTGAGAGGCACAGCCACTCGCCTCACCCGTATGTCACACACACACTGGGTATATGTGGGGACAGCCGGGGGTCCACGGTAGGACATCGGCCCGCCTCCTTGCGTACCGTCAACACCAAAAAGGCGCCTGGGCCTGATGCCTGTGAGTCACACTTCCTGCTACTCTAGCACATGTGCAGATGAGCTGATAAGGCCCCATCACTGCACACTCTTTCAGCAGTGGCCTCCACACGGGCGCCTGGATACAAGCCTGTGGACGGAGGGCTCGTTTGTCACGCCCGTCCATCAAGAAAATAGTAGAGGGACATGATCCAGCCAACTATGGCCAATCTTGCTCCTGTCAGTTGTCAGCAGAGATCTTAGAAAGGATTATTGCAGCGCAACTGACCCGCCACCTATCGAAGACCACGGATGCTCCGTACGTGACCAGGTTTTTCTAAAAAACGGGACTAGGAAGGGACGCTCCGCCTCGGCCAACGCACACCGCCTGCCTCTCCAAATCATGGCAGGACTCCCTGGGGACTCGCCGCCCAATCGCGGGTGATTGCCCGGAGACACACCGCCCGGGATCGATTGTGGTGGCACAAGTGTGTGACCTCCTGTCAAGCTGAACAGCTCGGCAATACCACGGCCGACACTGCTGGCGTTGTTCTCGAGCTACCTGCACAGTCACACAGGCTGAGGGTGGTGGTGAATGGAGCACGTCAATCACGTACCCGCACACGATGGCTTTCCATTCCCACAGGGATCACGGATCCTGGGCCCCACCTGTGGAACCTTACTTCAATGGACCCTCCACACAAAGCCTCCCCTGTGGCTGTTATGCCTAATATGCTGACGACTGCACCGTGTCCCCCCCTCCTACACCAGAGGAGGAACTGCGAACGGATAGATGCCACCAACCGGTCAAACCTTTGCGTGGACATCACGGGCCTGAGGGGAAGACGAGGGCACGTCAAGTGTTGACCTGCCCGAGAAACACACACAGGCCATGCACACCTAATCACGTTCGAGGGGGCTCCCAGGGCTACTCGAAGGAAGCTGAAGTTTGGGGACGATACCCTTGCATCCAAGGACTCCATCAACATCCTGGGGGGTGGAGGTTGATCCACGGCTCCGCTTTGACACAGCACACCTGGAGACAGTTGTGTATACGTCGAGCGCTCACCTAAGGTGACTCTCTTCCTGCGCCGCGTATAGGCACCTGCTTGACGCTGACGGCTCATGCGGCTGATCAAAGCCCAAGTGAGGCCCGTCATGGAATACAGTCCTCTCCAACATGGCATGAGCAGTAGTGCCTAAGTCACACCTGTCACTGCTGGACACACAAGACACACGACAGGGTGCTGAGCGCCTCATTCACCCAACCTAACGAGAACACCAATATAAACCAGAGAACGTCGCCCGCGGCAACAGTGGCAGCAGCAGCAGCGACGACCAACAACAACCAACATTCAGCTGCAGCTCAACCAACACCACAGCAACACAAACAACAACACCAACGACCTACACACGCACACCGAGCGTGGCGGACTAGATCCCCGCTCCCAGCTGACAGGCCTGGGGCACCGGAAGGAGAGTCGGTGCCCTGAACAGTGCTGCACAAGCCCAGTGCAACCATGCACACACCACCTTGAAGGACTTGGGCACCCGTGGAGTAGGTCAGAGCGCGTACGGTAAGACACGGTAGCGTCAGGTGATATCTCGCTCCACGAGGACCCGAGAGGACCACACAACGTGAGGGGCGCGCCGCCCTTACCTTGGACCCACGGCCCGACACTGTGAACATCTTCACGGTGAGGTGGAGGTGTGGTGGCCATGAAACACCCAGCAGAGTGAGGTGGCGGCCCGACGATGGTAACGATACATCCGCCTTAGGGCCCGTAGGTGCATAACACAGTGCACCGTGTCAATAGTGGATACATAGTGGACACACACACATAGTGACACACATTGACACAGGTACACATCATACGTGTAAAATAGGTGCGCCTGCAGAACGCACGCCTGTGAGGACGTGACCCTCAGTCGTAAAGTTATAATTTAGATTTATCCTATAATTGCCATAGCTTCAGACGTTAGATGTCCCACCGGGACAGGGGAATCCAACACGGTGTTCTGCCACCCATTGCCTTCAACAACCTCTTTGTATTTGTAGCCCCATGTTAACCATTCATCACGTTTTAAATAAAAAAAAAAACGAGGAGAGGAGCGAGAGGAGATAGAGAGAGAGAGGAGAGAGGACAGACGACGAGAAGAGCACGAGGAGAGAGTATGGAAGATCGTTTGTGGGAGACGCGAAGCACGAGAGAGAGAGAGAGACGTTCATGCGATAGAAGATGCGAGACGAGAGAATTGTGAAGAGAGAGATGAGAGAGAGAGAGAGAGAGAGAGAATGAAGAGAGGAGGAGAGAGAGATCGAGAGTACAGAGAGAGACGAGAGAGAGAAGCTGACACGAGAGAGAGAGAGGAGGAAAGAGAGGAGAGGGAGGAGAGGAGAGAGAGATGATTGAGACTACCGAGAGAGAGAAGAGACGAGGAGAGAGAGAGAAAGAGAGAGAGGGAGAGAGAGAGACCAACACTCACAAGCCTATCAAATTTTTACCAAAATCTTACACGAAGCAAAATACATTTTTGAGAAAGAGAATGAGATGGAAAGGGGGAGAGAGACCTACAATCACTAGCCTATCAAATCCTTATTAAAATCATACACGAAGCAATATAAAATCCACGACTCAGTATAAACAATTCACTTGTCTCGCAGTTCGGAGAAAATGAATTAAATAAAGGCAGTCCTTCCTTCCGCGATGCCGTGTTAAGAGACCCTCAGCGCCCCGCCAGGTGTTCGGTCTCGAGGGAAAAAAAAAGCTATAAATTGTAGGAAGCTCCCGTCCCACCTGTTCTGCCGCCCTGCCTGATTTCCCGCGAGAAATCCCGCGAGAAATTTGGTACCCGGACAGTTTGCCTACGGAGAGTTTGCCTACTGACAATTTGCCTACTACGGACAATTTGCCTACGGACAATTTGCCTACCGGACAGTTTGACTACGGACAGTCTGCCTACCGGACATTTTGCCTACCGGACAATTTGCCTACGGGCACGGACACTTTGCTAACTAACTAACCTATCCTAACCTAACCTAACTTAACTTAACTTAACCTAACCTAACCTAACCTAACCTAACCTAACCTAACCTAACCTAACCTAACCTAACCAAGGTAAAGAAAATTGTTCCGGTGGAAACACTGAGGCAAAGTGTCCCTAGGCAAAGTGTCCGTAGGCAAATTGTACTGTAGGCAAAATGTCCGGTAGGCAAACTGTCAGTAGGCAAACTGTCCAGTAGGGAAATTATCCGTAGGCAAACTGTCCGGCCACGATAAATTTCCCGCGCGTCCAGGTGACGATTTGAGATTTTTAAGTGTCTCTGTTGCCCTCTTCCTCGGGGGGGATTTTGAGTTCTAAATTCTTGTTTTTGTTTGTGTGTGGGGGGGGGGAAGGTAAGGGTTGAAGTTTAATAACCCTCTCTCTCTTCCTTGTTCTTTTCTTTTTTCCCCTTTCTACCTCTATCTAAATTTTTTTCAGCTTCCCCATGTCGTTTTTGTACAAAAATATATAATTTCTCACTTTTGTCCTAACCTAGCTTTGATTCCTCTCTTTCCCTCTTTATTTTTTTTCAATATTGAGAGGCAGTTAATCACATTCTTCATAATTAACCTGAGTTCATTTAAAGGAGAACACACACATACACACACACACACACACATACACACACACACACACACACACACACACACACACACACACACACACACACACACACACACACACACACACACACACACACACACACACACACACACATATACACATACACACACCACACACAACACACACACACACACACACACACACACACACACACACACACACACACACATATACACATACACACACCACACACAACACACACACACACACGCAGATATACACCACACACACACACACACACACACACACACACACACACACACACACACACACACACACACACACACACACACACACACACAGGCTGCACCAAGAGACAAAAGACAGCCAGAGACGCGGAGACAAAGAGAGAGTGAAAGAAGCACAAAGTAGGAGGAGGAGGATAAAGAAAGGAACAAAGAAGGAGGAGAGTGAAGGACGAGCCATCACCGAGGACAAACAACACTGCCACTCACACTCACACACACACACACACACACACACACACACACACACACACACACACACACACACACACACACACACACACACACACACAACACACAGCACACACACACACACACACACACACACATACACACACACAATACACACACACACAAAACACACACATACACACACACACACGCACACACACACACACACACACACACACACACACACACACACACACATACACATACACACAACTGCATCTAAATAACGAGAATGGTTTTCAGAGGGTTTTTTTCTTTATCCAGCGCAGCCATTTTACAACCACAGCGTCGAATGGGTAAAAATATATCACCACTGACCATTAAAAACGGTGGAACCCCATTTTTTGTTTTCTTACCACTGAAAAGAATCGCGGAATTCAGATTACATGTGTATCCTGTAATGTCTTTTTCGACATGGTATTCCGTACAAAAATTATCGCAATAGTATATCTTGTTTCTATATTGTAATTTTATATATGAATTAAATTTTTCTGAACTCAAATATTGACATGAAATATATAAAAGTGTGTATAAAGAGTGTAGGGTTATATATTTAAGACTCTCTCTCTCTCTCTCTCTCTCTCTCTCTCTCTCTCTCTCTCTCTCTCTCTCTCTCTCTCTCTCTCTCTCTCTCTCTCTCTCTCTCTCTCTCTCTCTCTCTCTCTCTCTCTCTCTCTCTCTCTCTCTCTCTCTCTCTCTCTGTCTCTCTCTCTCTCTTTCCCGTCGTTAGTAAGTTTCTTAAGTTAATCTCCATCCAGTCTATTCCTCCCTCCAAGATTTACACCCGGCAATGAATACTCAAGCAGCATAAGATTGCGAGGATAATTCCCGAATTGGCCCAACCAGGAACACTAATGGTCATGCAACCCCCGACGCTTCCTTCCTCGCTTCAGGCAAAGACTAGCGCGGCTCCAACATGACAACTATACTAAATAACGTGAAAAGCCACATATATATACATACACGTAAACGACCTTAAACTGAGACTATGGAACAATACAAACATACATATAATATAATAATTAATACATAATTGTACTGAGATGCCATACGACTGTCTCTGTGTGTGTATATGTGTGTGTGTGTGTGTGTGTGTGTGTGTCTGTCTGTCTGTGTTTGTGTGTGTGTGTGTGTGTGTGTGTGTGTGTGTGTGTGTGTGTGTGTGTGTGTGTGTGTGTGGGTGTGGGTGTGGGTGTGTGGGTGGTTATTTATATTACGTTCGCTTTCATTGAGTCTTATCGTGCATGAAACCAGTGACTAAAATCTAAAAACAACCTATGAATAAAATAATACAAATAAAATAAACGAGACTAATGAATGACTGAAAATAAAATTAAATAAACGATAAACAATAACAAATGATGCGAAACAATATCATACATAATACAATCAATCAATCAATCATTGGGGGCATACGCCGGGGGGCGCGTCGCCTCGCCCACCCTACGACGCCACTCCAGGGGGTCACCACGCGCGAGCTCCCATGCAGGCTCCTTTCCCATACCAAGCAGCTCTCGACAAGAAACATCAACTTGCCCCAGCCACGAGCCTTGTGGGCGCCCCCTTGGCCTCCTCCACGCCGGATTGTCTCCTACAGATACAAC
>JACEEZ010025327.1:170233-172733 GCA_016584305.1 Chionoecetes opilio | reverse complement strand
TACCATTGCTTTATTATTATTATTATTATTATTATTTTTAATATGCAACCATATTGTTATTATTGCTATTGATATGATCATTATCATGATATTTTTATATAATAAAAAAATTATAATTAATATAATTATTATGTCAATGCTTTTATTTTACTTATTGATATTACTGTACGTATTTTCTTTTTATATATTTTTTTATTATTATTATTATTATCTTTATTATTTGTATTTGTATTGTACGTATTTGTATTATTATTGCTATTAAATCAACCAATCAATCATTGGGAGCATACGTCGGGGGGTGCGTCGCCTCGCCCACCCTAAGACGCCACTCCCGGGAGTCACCACGTGCGAGTCCCCATGTAGGCTCCTTTCCCATACCAAGCAGCTTGAATCGTCAACTTGCCCCAGCCACAAGCCTGTCGGGCGTCCCTTTGGCCTTCTCCAAGCCGAATTGTCTCCTACAGATACAACCCGATGGGAAGGATCGGTTTCAGGGTAGCATGTCACATGCCCATATAGCCGAAGTTGGCGCTGACGGACTATGAGGGTAATAGGCCTCGATTCAGTCTCTCGGTGCAATCGCTGATTTGACACGTAATCATCCCAGCGATACCCCATGATTCTGGGAAGACACTTATTACCAAAGGCATCGATTCGTCTCTTCAGTATTTAGTGTCCATGTCTCACAACCATAGAGTAAGACAGGGATCACAAGCGACTTGAAGATCCGGATCTTTGCTCTCTTGCACAGGTACCCACAACGCCAAATACTCCTGCTGAGCGAGTCCATAACACCGTGGGCTATGCCAATCCGCCGTAAGAATTCTTGACGTGACCAGCCGTCATTATGGACTGCGCTACCAAGGTATGTAGAGCTTTCCAAGATCTCAATATCTCCGCTGCACGCATGAACAGACTGTACTGTTTAATTTAGTAAGCCTCCAAACACCTGGACCTTAGTCTTAAGCCAAGAGACCGGAAGTCCCAAAGGCTTTGCCTCCTCGTGCGGCGCCTCAAGAACCACCACCATGACCTCCTGCGACTCAACAAAGATTACTGCATTATCTGCAAAAAAAAGATCTTGGTGTTGCCGAGGGATGCTCCACAATCACTTTGATCTACAATTTTTCCCAATACCCAGTCCATACAAATGTTGAAAAGTGATGGGGCAAGGACGCATCCTTACCTCACTCCTGTATTAACAGGAACGAAGCTGGATACACCTCCCCCACACTTCACAGCACGCTCAGTCCCTGAATACAGACCAGTCATCAAACCAATAGTCCATGCAGGAATCCCGGTACGTCGAAGAAGATCCCAGAGTGACTCACGATGCACTGAGTTATGATGATTACTATTAAATTGCTATTAAAGGTATCATAATAATCATTATTATTGTTATTGTAATTTTCACTATTATAATATTAAAAGTATTTATAATAGTAATACTAATATATATAAAAATAATGATAATTATTATTTTGCTAGTAATAGTAATAATGAATATAACAATTATCATTATTTTTTGTTATTCTAATTATTATTCATAATTTTGCTATAATTCTTACCTTAATAATAATAATAATCATATGAGCATTATAATCATAATTGCGGCAAGGGACGTAAGAGACAAAATACGTGTGTTTTAATTTGCCCTGGGAAAGGCAGGCTGCACACCCAACCAAAAACATGCAATAAGGTGCATTTTTTAGATAAGTTAAGATAATATATGATATACATACATACATACATACATTAGACGTCCAACTCAACAGGAACTAAGTGGTTCACGGAGAGATGGCACTGAGCGCCTAACTGTTGATCTTCCTATAATTCTGATTGGGGCAAAGCAAACCTTGTTTTGTTCAATGCCTCAAATTCCCAATTTATTCACCTATCTACTCGACAAAACCTACCAGATAACTATCCCCTTTTCTTCAATGAAACTCAACTGTTTCCTTCTACAATGAACATTCTTTGTCTGCCCATTTAATAAAAATCTGAACTGGAAATCTCACATCTCATCTCTTGCTAAATCAGCATCTAAGAAGTTAGGTGTCTTGTGGCGTCGGCGTCCTTTTTTTTCTACCTCCCAGCTGCTTTTTCTTCCTTTTTTTTTTCTTTTTTACAAACCAAAGGAATGGCCAAGGACCCAACAAAAAGAGGTAACACAAAGCAACTTAGTTTAGCCATACCGTTACCATCCATCTTCTGAAACTCATGCTCTTTATATTTCTGCCCGTAATCATGTAAAATTTATACTTCAACTTTCCAAAAACTCCTTGGTTCATAGAAAATGTCAACATGTTTCTGAATCAAATTCCTCTCGTGATTTCTGGCATCTAGCTAATAACATTTCTAACAATTCTTCATCTGCATCTTTGCCTCCTATGCTTCACCCAGATGACTCCACAGCTGTCTCATCTATTTCTGAAGCTGAACTCTTCGCTCATACCTTTGCTGAAAATTCCACTCAGGTTGATGCAGGGCTTGTTCCTCC
>JACEEZ010025327.1:115233-165233 GCA_016584305.1 Chionoecetes opilio | reverse complement strand
GGGGTTAGGTATGGGGATAGTGTTTTCAAAAACTATCGCATACAAAATGGGGTAGCGCCCTGGGGGCCGGTACGCACAAAACTCAAAATGGCTGCCACCCGAAAAGGAAAACATCATATCTCGGCTCCTGTTAACACTAGATAATGTTGTAATACCACCTTTTCTATGTTTTTCAGTGCAAGGAGTTCATTTTTGAAGTTATTTAACTGTTTGGAGGTCATCGTAATGGTCAAAGACACGTTTTAGCTAATTTCCGGCCAGAAACAGACATATCTCGACAACTAAACCGCATAGAAATATGTTCTGTTAATGTAAATACATAACTATTTTTAAGCTGGTCAGCATTTCTATTATTTTTCAGGTGTGTAGAATCAAGACATGAATAAACCTGTCCTTATCTTCATCACGTGTTGATACAGCTCTCATCAACAAGCTGTTTTTGTCCCTGCAAGCACGTCCTGATGCCGACATACATGAATTTTTCAAGCATGAGAATCAGCGAGAACCTCTGTCGTTATCTGATCGAGGTAAGCTGTGTCAAGGAAGCAAGTCAGATATTCTTGGATGCTTGCCAGGTATGCCTGGTCCTGGCCGCTCTCCAGCAGCCAAAGCGGCATCTGTGGTTATTCTCGATATGGCGGCTGTGATACACATCCTCAAACCTCAGCGTGCCAGTGTCTTTGGCGAGTACACCCATATGCAATTGCTGCCATATTTGGAGAGTCAGATGACGGAGAGCGCAACAAGAGACGACGCAGTCTGGGACACGTACAAAGAGGCAAGTCTCAAGTCCCAAACTCGTACAAGACGGGGTGAGACTGCAGCTCGCCGAACACGAGTCTCTGCCAAGATACCTCTGCCAAAGGGAGGCGAGTGGCAGAAGTTCCTAAAGGATTGCAAAAATAATGACGAGTTGTTTCAATTCATCAGTCCAGAACTCCAAAGGAACACAACTGAATTACAGTATCACCTCCTTACAACAAAGGCTGACCTGGTTCTGAGTAACAAACCAACTGACCTAACAGCATTGTCCCCATGCCAACAGAAGGAAGCTGACACACGGATGATGTTGCACTTGCGTCATGCTGCTGAGCAAGGCCACACTAAAGCTTACATTAGGACAGTTGATAGTGATGTGGTGGTGTTAGCCATCAAGCTCTTCCGAGATCTGGGCCTCTTATAACTGTGGGTCGGATTTGGAGCAGGAAGAACATACAAAGATATTCCAATCCATCAAATCTTGCAGATGCTGGGACCCCAACATTGTGAGGGGTTACCCCTGTTCCATGCATTCACAGGCTGCGACGTAGTATCAGCGATGTTTGGAATTGGCAAGAAGACAGCCTGGAATGCATGGATCAGCTATCCTGCAGTCACTAACACCTTCATCGCCATCACCCAAGATCCAACCAGCTTCACCCTGGATTCACTGCACATGCGGCGTCTCGAACGCTGGACTGTACTCATGTACATTAAGAACTGCAGTGCAGACTCGCTGGATGAAGCAAGGAAACTCATGTTTACTCACAGCCTCAAGTCACTGGACTCAATCCCCCCCCACGCAGTATGCTTTATTCCAGCATGCTAAGCGTGCCCTGCTCACTGCAGCCTTTGTCTGGAAGCAGTCTCTCTCCAAGGCCCCCAAGATCCCAAACCCCAGTGAATGGAGTTGGGAATGGAATGCCAGAACCAAGGAGTGGATGCCATACTGGACAGATCTTGCGGACGTCAGTCAAGCATGCTCGTTGCTCCTCCATTGTGGGTGTGTGGTTACTTGCAAGGGCCACTGTAAGTATCATCGAGCTGGACTCCGTTTCAGCACATTGTGCAAGTGTGAAGGGGGGTGCACGAATAATGACAGCGAAACCTGATTTTGGATGATTGACTGTAGTCCACTGAATACAAAAAGAATATTCGTGATCATAGTAGTCTCTGGATGGGCTCAGAACTGGGCATGGAATAACACTTTTAGAAAAATATGTTTAATTGTGTAATTGATGTGTAATTGATGTTGTGACAAAACATAAATTTTGTTTGAATAAGTGTAATGATGATGAAGGTGCAATATTTTTCATATCTGTATTGTTTGATAGTAGATATTTTGTATGAAGTAAGTCATTGATAAAGGATGATTTACACAAAAAATCACGACTGTACGTGTCTCAGTTTCGGAGCTCTGGTAATGTTTTACAATAATTCCATCCATTTTTCCCATTTTTTTTAACATAAGTGGCAGTGATATGTAAAATGAACTGAGAAAATAAATATCTTGTATCGAAAAATAGGTCTAGAATCCTCCATGATATTTCTATGCGGTTTAGTTGCCGATATATGTTTGTTTCTGGCCGGAAATCAGCTAAAAAGTGTATTTGACCTTTAAGATGACCACCAAACAGTTGAATAACTTCGGAAATGAACTCCTTGCACTGAAAAACATAGAAAAGGCGGTATTACAACATTATCTAGTGTTAAAAGGAGCCGAGATATGACTTTTTCCTTTTCGGGTGGCGGCCATTTTGAATTTTGTGCATACCGGCCCCCCAGGGGGCTACCCCATTTTGTATGCGATGGTTTTTTAAAACACTATCCCCGTACCTAACACCATGCCAAGTTTCACAGACTTGTCACAAAGTGCACAACTATCTTGAATTCGCTCCCCGCTATGTGTGCATACTTGTCAGCTTGAAACCTGCATGCCTGCCTCCCTGCTCGTCTTTTTCTCTGTATTATTCTCTTATTTTTACAGTTGTGCCTATAGCGCGTGTAGGCAGTGAGCTTCAGGGGTGGGATGGTAGCTCCTGGAGGTTCACTTGAGGGCTGTGATGGTTGGCCCTCGCCCGTGGTGGCGCAGGCAGGATTGTTATAGTGACGCCTGTGATTAGAGGCTCATGTCGCCCCCCTGTGTCCTCCGATACACTCGCAATCGAAGGTAGAGTTAATGTGGTGCAAATGGCAGTTTTTAGGCTACACAACGGTGCCAAGATTTTACGTGGATTTTGGTTCTCATCAGTGATAGAACTCAGGTCACCGAGAACGCCGCTCGGAGACGCTAACCACGCTCCTACCGCCCACCAGATATATATGCCTGCTTTCATGCATGACTATAATGCTTGCCTACACACATATCTGTATCCTTGTCTGCCTGGACAGGGGCAGCGACATGAGTGACTGACCCACCTGCAGGGTGGTGGCGCCGCGGGGCAGGGGCTGGTCCCGCAGGCAATGGAGGTACAGGCGGTCGTCCTCAAAGCTGATGATGGCATGGCGACTCCGCCCTTCCGTTGTGTGGACGGCAAACACCAGCCCGCTCTGCAGCAGGTTCCTGGCGTGCTGCGTCAGCCTGCGGAGGTCCTTGGCCTGCAGGGAGAGAGGCACCGGTGGTGGAGGGAAGACTGTCATAGGATATAATAAAAAATGTGATGCCGGGATTGTTGTTGTGATGGTTAATCTCTCTCTCTCTCTCTCTCTCTCTCTCTCTCTCTCTCTCTCTCTCTCTCTCTCTCTCTCTCTCTCTCTCTCTCTCTCTCTCTCTCTCTCTCTCTCTCTCTCTCTCTCTCTCTCTCTCTCTCTCTCTCTCTCTCTCTCTCTCTCTCTCTCTCTCTCTCTCTCTCTCTCTCTCTCTCTCTCTCAATGTTGTGATTTATGTATGGATGTTTATGTTTATAGTAGGGTCACACGTATCTATACATGTGTAAATATATATGAGGAAGACAGTGCATGATATAAATAGGTGTATATTGTATGTGTGTACATATATGGTAATGCATGCTATCAATAACAAATAGCATTCATGTAACAGTGATGATGTTCTACGACTTCTCCATGTGATAAATTTTCTTTCTGGCATGAGGTCGGAATAAGTCTTGACTCATCGGACCAATATATTCCATTTCTTAGTAAAAGCATATTGTGATATTTGTATATAGAGGTTGATAAAATATCCTCAAAATAGCCTCACTCACCTTCAAGGGTGACATCAGGGCAGCTACTCTGTCCCTGATGGAGGAGGCCGCTGCTACAGGGAGGCTGTCATCTCCTGCAGCACCACCATCAACATCCGCTGTATGCTGGGCTGCCTGGACGGTGGCGGTGGCTTCAAGGGCTGCATGCGACACCTCCATCGCCTGAAACACCAACACAGGGCTCAGGACACAGGTCCAGGCCGCATATAGCTGTTCTCTGGAATAGTATGTGGTATGGGGGATGCCTCTAGCCAATCACAGTTGTCCAAGCTCTTGATGTCACATGGGGGTGGAGCTTAAGTGATCGTTGTGTTATAATCTTTGTTCTATTTAAAATGAATTATTTTGTCTAGGTAGCTTAGGTTGAGCTATGTTAGGTCAGTTTAAGATAGGTTAGGTTAGATTAAACAATTGCATATGTCTCATCTTAAATAAAGCATGCATAGCCCGGCTATCATGTAGGATCCACCCCCATGTGACGTCACGAGCTTGGACAATGATGATTGGCTCGACATCCCCACACCACATGTAATGTCACAATTGTTCTTGATTACAGTATTCCCCTGGACTTTAATCTCCCGCGTGGTGACGTAGATAATCATTGGTGCTCATTACCATGGCAACACGGACTGTAACTTTGTTAATACAAAAACTTTTCCAGACTTTTCCATGACCAAAGTTTTCAAGCAATCTTCTTATCGATTCTGAATGCTAGTATTATAGTAATTTTATCTTAATAAATTAAATTAACAAAATTCATCCCTACAGTGAGTTTTACCCGCTAATTTTCCTTCCCTTCTCCACGGAGTTAATCAATTTGTCTTTAAATCACCTCGTATTGATATTAGTAACACATCCAAAGTTCCTTTCGTAAATATGTTTTCTCACATCTGGACCGGTTGATCACAAGTTAGGTATATTCACAAGGATAGGTAGTGAGGTCAGTGTCATAAAATGGGGCAAAGGATGTGGCCTGAGAGTTACGGGTGTCGGGCATCCGTGTGGTGGGCAGTGGGCAGCCCGAGGATAGAGAGAAGCCGTGTGGTGGGATGTTGGCAGCCCAAGGATAGAGAGAAGCCGTGTGGTGGGCTGTGGGCAGCCCAAGGATAGAGAGAGACGCTGCAGGCTATTCACCAGCGTAACACCTCATTCTCCTCTCTGTGCACATCCCAGTGTCCGACATGGTGACCACATAGCCTAATAGCTATTATCATCACCGTGTGTGTATCAACAAACAACAGACCAACACTAAACATGATAGTAGAAAAGGTTTTTATAGGAAGGTCATTACAATGTATTTTGATCCCGGTGAGGCGAGGCACACGGGAGCCCAGGTGTTCCGTGTTTTGAAAATGACAGTATGTCGATGGGCAGGTCACTAGACCCCCCAGTAGTTTTTCTAGGAAGTATCTAGAGGTGTAATGTTCTGGGGGGTATTTCTTATAACCATTGTACAGTATCTAAATGTTCATGTTTCGTTTAGTGTGGCAATGATCAAAATAATTTAAGTACCAACCAACTCACACACATACCTACCAGTAGTTGAATTCGGAAAGAATAATATTTATAATGAACAATTAAAGCAGTATTTTGGTTGTAACCCGGTGTTCCCCAACTGTGTTTTTGAAGTTTTCTCTTACAAGCCCCTCATCCACTACATAAATACGAGCCCAATCAAGGAGCTAATAACTCGCCTCCGATTTAGGCTCACGTTACCAGAGTTTCCCTTACGCCTCATAAAACAATGTAACGGTGGTGGTAGCTTATCATATTAAGTTATGAGACTCCATTTTCATTTATTCCAGGTAAGTAACATCAAGCCCGAAGCTAATTTCTTGAGTAGAAAGTGCTGGAATAAGCATTCTAACTCAAACAAATTCAACAGTAATAATTATAGTCAACCTGACTCTGGTAGTATAACACTGGAGTAATCACTCATGCACCCGACTTGCATGACACACATACTATTCCAGAGAACGGGAATATGTGCGCGGGACAGAAGAGTGGGCAGCTGTGTGTTCCGTCTCTATGTTATTTATGTTCAGCACAGCAAAACACTTGCCACCTCAGTGACTCTCTCACCTTGTTTAGTGTGATAACGGTGTGCACATCAGGAAACATTGCCAGGCATTCCTCCTCCCTCTGGGTCTCCTCTTCCATGACATGGTCGGCATCTTCAATAGTCTCGCAAGCCTCCACTGCTGAAGCGGCCTTGCGTACCGTCTGCAGCACAGTGTGCAGCTGCTGCTCCCCCTGATCTATCTGCTGCCTCTTATCAGACGCACGCAACTCTTCTTGCCGCGCGAGCATCCTGACATCCTTGCACTGATCAACTAATGATTGAAGTCGGTCCTCTAAGTCTTGCTGCTGTCTTCCCCAGCCTCTCACGGTTGTCTCGTACTGGTTAAGCTGTGCCTTCACCTTCTGACAGTTGTCTATGGCTGCCAGGATCTTGGCCTCCTGCTCCTCCAGCAGGGAACGTACCCGCTTACTGAGTCCCTGTTGACCCTTTTGACCAGGTCTTGTTCTTAGCGAGTGTGCCGACTCTGCTGTGTCTTTCTCAGCACTTGGTGTCGGGGAGGCTAATTATGCACCTTTCATCCTCCTTAAAATATCCTCAAAAACATAGTTGACAGGGAACTGCCCTGCCTCAGGCACGGGGTGTTCAACGCGACAGATGGGGCACGTAACCTTAGCACGCTCCTTAAGACCATTTACACAGGGGGTGCAAAATGTATGACCGCAGGGCAGAGTGCGCGGTCTACGACCTATTTCATCAAAGGCAGTCAAGCACACTGGACAATCCATGACGTTATCTTCCTGGAAAAAAGATGCAGCGAGCATGAGTCAAGTGAACAGGAACACGCGGGGACGGGCAGCCGTGGGGTGTAGGGAGAGATGACATGTTGTGGGGAAGGAGGGAAGGTGTGTGGCTTTGCAGGACGTGTTTTGGGTAAAGGAGGGGTGTCAGGGCAGTGTTACGCCACCTTCAGAAGGGTTGGCAAGGCAGTAAACAGCTGCTCCACAACCCTGTCACGCCACGGCGAGGAAGACTTACCCTGCTGTCTCGCCACCCTTCAGTCAGCTGTGCAGTCTTGTCGTCCATCCATGCTGGCTCCATGACGCCTCGAGGACAGATCTGCCAAGAAAACACAATGCTGGGTGAAAGGTTTGCCCGCACAAGACAGTCACGTCGCGGAGTGACTCTAAAAATGCCGCCACACTGGGACTCACGTGGGAGACTGACTCTAAAGCCTGCCTGGGAGATGTTCCCGAGACTGCTGTAGTATTTCATTGCACCAATGGTATATGTACACTTCAACAACCAATCACAACGCACAAATGCAGGCCGAGGCCCCGCCACCACACTGATAGTACAGTCGCTACAAAGATTTCATATACATTGAGGCAGGGCAGGCCCTCACTTGCTACGTATATCTCCTTCCTTGTCTGCAAATGTTCGCTCAGTCTCCTCTCGGACAAGGTCAAGCAAGGGTTTTTTCTTGACCCTGCTCTCGGAGACCCGCTCTTTCACCCACCCACCTCCCACCAAGCCTCCCTCCACTCTAAACAGCCACACCTGTTACACACCTACCACACACACACACACACACACACACACACACACACACACACACACACACACACACACACATACACACACACACACACACTGGGTATTCATAAGAATATACGAACGATTCAAATAAGGCAAGTTTCATAGCCTAAGGCAAGAATCGAAACTGTGTAATGATAGAACTAATGATAAGATAATTTAAGATACTTTGATCCTATCTACACACTTCGCAAGTACCAAAGACAAGGTTATTGACTATACAAAGTGCCACCTCGCCAGGATGAACCTGGTGGGAACCTGGTGGGGTCGAACGCAGGGACGCTGCACGCGAGCCCACACCTTTACCAACCGAGCCCCCCTGATGGGTTAAAAATAATGAATTTCGTACTCATAATATTATAATACCAGAGATAATACCAATAATAATAACGATAATAATAACAATTATAATACATAATGTAATGATATAAATAAATGAAGATATTCATGATATAAGCAATAATGATAATGATATTCTTAACATTATTTTTTGTACGATTTTCACCATTACCACAAGAACTTACAATACTTTTTTACTGCTATTACTACTAATAGTTATAATGATGGCAATAATAATGACACTACTACTACTATTACTACTACTACCAATACTGCTACTATTATACTGCTACTACTATTAATACTACCAATGGTCTATGTTACTACTAATAGTACTAATGAAAATGATAATACTATTATCATTATGAATGTTAATAATGAATATTGATTAGCATAATAGTAATGATAATGATGATAATAATAATACCACTACTATTACTACCTCTATTACTGCTTTTACTACTAATATAACTATTTTTACTACTCACAAAATTTATATTATAATCGCATATTATGAACATTATTATTATTGCTGTTACAATTATCATCATAATTGTGATCATTATGACTATTATCACAATCATTACAATCATATTACTTGTAATATAATAGCGTCGTAGCAAAAATAGTAGTAGTAGCAGTAGTGGTATAATATATACTGTATATATATATTATATATATATATATATATATATATATATATATATATATATATATATATATATATATATATATATATATATAATATATATTATATATATATATATATATATATATAATATATATATATATATATATATATATATATTATAATATAATATATAATATATATACATAATATATATATATATATATATATTATATATATATATATATATATATATATAATATATATATATATATATATATATATATATATTATATATATATATATATATATATATATATATATATATATATATATATATATATATATATATATATATATATTATATATATATATATATATATATATATATATATATATATATATACGAAGTGTGTTTGTGTTTGTTTTTTTAATATATCCTGAAAATAATAACATTATATTAATATTGACAGGATAGTATATAGCCATTTATAGATATGATCATTTTTTATTATTTATTTTAGTATATAGCGAAAGTGTGGTCTGTTGGAGTTGTGTGGTGTGTGGTGGTGGTGTGGTAAGGTTGGCGTGGCGGAAAGCGTGTCATGGTTGTTTTGGGATTCAGGGACCAAGGGGATGGGTCATAACATTAGCGAAGGTGTCGCGTCTGTCTGTTTTTTTTTTTTTTTTTGCGCTATAGCAGCCATTGGAAATAACAAAATGGAACCGTTGCGGGAATTGAGAGCCTTGGATGTCGGGTGCATGCGATAATTGTGAATAATGGGTGGGTGATGGGTGATGGGTGTGTGGTGATGGGTGAGTGAATGGTTGGGGTGATGGGTATGGGTGTGGTGATGGGTGAGGAATGAGGGGGGGAGGGTTGGGTGATCATAAAATAGGGCGGAGTGTGTTGGTATGTTGGAGTGTGTGTGTGTGTGTGTGTGTGTGTGTGTCGGTATAGGTTCCGCCCCCCTTGGCACAATCAACTCATATGGCACATTTTGGAACGGGTTGACCAGGGGAACGTTTTAAGCCCAGTTATGAGATGATCCGATTTTTTTTTTTTTTTTTTTTTTTTAGCAGCCTATTAGCGATAATTGTGAAAAATAAAGTGGGTTGCGAGAATTGAGGAAACCTTGATGTAGGGTGATGGATAATGGGTGAGTGAATGGTTGGGGTGATGGGTAATGGGTGTGGGGTGATGGGTGAGTGAATGATTGGGGGGTGATGGGTTGGGGGTGATGGGTGAGGGAATAGGTGGGGGGTGATGGGTAATGGTATATATAAGGGAAAGTCTGTCTGTCTGTGTGTGTGTGTGTGTGTGTGTCAGGTATAGGTTCCGCCCCCCGTGGCGCAATCACCTCATATGGCACATTTTTGGAATTGGGTTGACCAGGGGAAGGTTTTAAGCCCAATTATGAGATGATCCGATCACTTTTTTTTTTCTTTTTTAGCAGCCTATTAGCGATAATTGTGAAAAAAAAGTGGGTTGCGAGAATTGAGGAAACCTTGATGTAGGGTGATGGGTAATGGGTGAGTGAATGGGTGGGTGATGGGTAATGGGTGTGGGGTGATGGGTGAGTGAATGGGTAGGGGGTGATGGGTTGGGGATGATGGGTGATGGGTGAGGGAATAGGTGGGGGTGATGGGTAATGGGTGAGTGAATGGGTGGGGGGTGATGGGTAATGGGTGAGTGAATGGGTGGGGGTGATGGGTAATGGGTGAGTGAATGGGTGGGGGGAATACATACATTTCTCATCCAGATTTAGAAAGTTAGGGGGGGGCTATCGGGAGAGTCCATGTTTGGGGGGCCCAAAAGGCCCCCCAAACACAGGTGGTGGGCCGCGGGCCCCACCATACCCCTTTCCCCCGGAAGTTTACCCAAAAAAGCCCCGCCCGGAGGGGCGGCTTTGGGGGCTAGTCTATCTATAAAAAATTATGGAAAAGGGTGTGTTGGGCTGTCTGTCTGTCTGCTTTTTTTGTGTTGTATGAGATAGTTCCGCCCCCCGGGGGCGCAAAAAAACCCCCAAGGGTACTTTTTTTGGGAATCAGGGGGGACCGGGGGAAGGTCAAAAACCCAATTATGAATGATCCGATCACTTTTTTTTTTTTTTTTTTTTTTTTAGCAACCCCTATTAGCGAGAATTGTAAAAAAACGTGGGTTCCCAAAAATTTGAAAAAAAAAACCCCTTGATGTAGGGTGATGGGAAATTTTTTTAAGTAAAGGGTGGGGGGGATGGGTAAGGGTGGTAAATTGGGGGGTGGATGGGTAAGGGGTTTGGGGGGGTGATGGGTGAGTGAATGGGGGGGGGGGTGTTTTGGGTGAAACCCCCCTTATGAGAAAATCCGTCTTTTTTTTTTTTTTTTTTTTTTACCACCTTTAGCGAAATTGAAAAAAAAATTTGGATTGCGAGAATTGGGGAAACCCTTGATGAGGGTGTTTGGGTAATGGGTGAGTGAATGGGGGGGGGTGTTTGGGTAAGGGGTTTTGGGGTTGAGGGGTTAAGGGGTGTGGGGTGAGGGGGTGGGGGTGGGGGGGGAAGTGATGGGGGGGGGGGTGTTTGGGTTTGTTGGGGAAGGGAAGGTGGGGTGTGGGTCCCTTTTTTGGTAAGGGGTTTTGGGGGTGAGGGTAAGGGGTTAAAGTAAATGGGGGGGGGGTTTGAGGGGTTAATAGGTGGGGGGTGAGGGGTAAGGGGTTGAGTGAATGGGGGGGGGGGAAATTACAAAATTCTATCAAATAATAATAAAAGCGAAAGTGGTCTTTCGGGTCTGTCTTTCGTGGGGTCTGTCTTGTGTGTGTGTGTGTGGATGGGTTCCGCCCCCCGTGGCGCAAACCCCCCATATGGCACTTTTTTGGGAAAACCGGGTTGACCGGGGGAAGGTCATAAGCCATTTATAAAGATGACCCGATCACTTTTTTCATCTTTATTTTAGCAGCCTATTAGCGAAAATAAAAACAAAAGGGGGTTGGGGAAAATTTGGGGAAACCCTTTGATGTAGGGTAAGGGGAAAATGGGGGGAGTGAATGGGTGGGGTGAGGGGTAATGGGTGGGGTGATGGGGTGAGTGAATGGGTGGGGGGGGGGATTTTTTGGGGGGGTGAGGGTGATGGGTGAGGGAATAGATGGGGGTATGGGTTTAATGGGTGATTGAAAGGGGTTTGTGGTGATGGGAAATTTGGGGGGAGTGAAGGGGGGGGGGGTGATTGGTAAGGGGTGATTTAAAGGGGTTTTGGGGGGGGGTGGGTTGGGTGAGTGTGGGGTTTTGGTGGGGGGAAATAGGGGTTTGGGTGGGGGGTGTGGGGTTGGGGGGTTTAAAAAGGGTGGGGGTGTGGGTAATGGTGAGTAAAGGGGGTGGGGGGTTGATGGGTAATGGGTGAGTAATGGGGGGGGGTGGGGGGTAAGGGGTGGGAAATGGGGGGGGGAATCCCTACATTTTTTCCCCTCCTTTTTTTTAAAGGAAAAAGTTAAAGGGGGGCATCTGGAGACCCCATTTTGGGGGCCCCGAAGGCCCCCCCAAACACGGGGTGGGGGGGGCCGCAGGCCCCCCAAATTTGCCCTCCGTAGGAGCTACCCAAAAAATTCCCCCCGGAGGGGGGTTTTGGCGGCTAGTATATATGAATATCTATTATTAAAATATATATTTATATTTAAATATAATATATGATTATATATATAAATTATTATTTTTATATATATATATTATTATTTTTTACATATACTTTATTTTTAAAAAATTATTATAAAAATTATATATATTTTTTTTTCTTATTTTATTTTTATTTGAAATAAAACCATATATATTTATCTTATTTTAAAATTTATTATTTTATTTCTATATATACTTGTTATATTTTATTTTTTTTTTTTTTTTAAATTTTTTATTTATTATATATTATTTTTTTTATTAATTTATTTTATTTGTATTTTTTTAATTATTTTTTTTTCTTTTTTTTGATTTTTTTTTTTTATTGGGTGTTTTATAATCCTTTTATATTTTTTTTTTTCGTTGTGTGCTGTTTCACCGTTTTCTTTTTAAGTTATTTTCCTTTGTCTGGGTTTTTTTTTCCCTCTTTTTTCCCCCTGTTTCCCCTCCCCGTGCTTGTTTTTTTGCTGTACCCGGGTTTCGGGTCTGCCCCCTTTTTCCCCCAGCCGGGGGAAAAGTGTTTTCTCGCCCTTGTGGGCTGCAAAACTTTTTGCGGGGGGAACGTTATTTTGATGAAGTCGGGCCGCCCCCCAGCCTAGTGGGGGCCGTGTTTGGGGGGGATAGCCCTTTTTTCCCGGGCCCGGAGGGGGAGATTTGGGTGGTTTTTGGGACCCTCGTTTTGGGCCTCGGGGGGAGGGGTTAGGGGGCGGGGGGTTTTTTTCATCCCGGGGGGAGTTTGGGAGGTGGGGTTTCCCGGGACTTAAGCGGGGGATTTTTTCCTTTTAGGGATGTCCCTTCAAAAGGGGAAAAGTCCCCCAAAACGGCACCCCAAGGCGCCCAAATTCGGGATTTCTTCGGGGAAAGGGGTTCTTAGGAGGGGGGGTTGCCATACAAAGGGGTTTTTTTGGGGGCTCCAAATTTAGGTGGCAAGTAATAGTGGGTTTGGAAGTTGGAAAAAGGGCCCCGTAGGATTTTTTGTGCGAAAATTGATTTTTTGCACTGTTTCGAAGGTATCAGATTAACAAAAAAGGGGGGCCCCCCAAATTTTTTCAAAACCCCTTCCCCCCCTTTTTGGGGGGCCCACTTCCCTTTTGGGGCCCCCCGGCACTGCCCATGAACCAAACTCCGCCAATAATTGACCGATTTTCAAAATTTTAAAGAAACCTTTTTTTTGGGGGTTTTCAGGATGCCTGGGCGTTTTATAGCAAAAAAGAAACAGGAAGGCCCTTTATAGCATTTCCCGGGTTTCAGATTTATCACTTCCGGTTCAGAGTTGGGGCCCTAACCCCATTTTTTTTTTTTTCAGGCTGTTGAAAAAGCATTTTTGGAGCTCATTAGATATACCCGTGAACTGAGATCGTGGTATTCGCCAATATGTGGGAGGGGGGACGGGGGGTTTGCGTGTTTTTAAAGGGAAGGTGCCCACATAAAAGAACCGATTGGTGAAACCTCCGGTCATGACAGATGAAATTTTACAACACTGTCAAGAGAGAGTGTCCTTGGGGGAATACTAAAAGTGACATTCAAAACCCTACAAAATTTAAATTGTCGGGTTTTAAATAAAAGGAGAACTCAATACGTTCGGTATCATATTTAATGTCGGAAACCAAATCGTAAAACGGGAACAAGATTAAAACGTCTTGGGAAGAGATCCCGAACTTTTTCACCTGTTTTTCGTCCACAAACCGGGGCCCACCTTCAAGTGTTTTGGGAAAAATCTGTTGGGGCCAAAGGGTTCAAAGACTTTTCCCAAAAGGAACAAGTGTGTCTATTTTCCCAAATGGGGATTCTGCCCCCAAGAATATTTCAGAGAAACTCCCAACCGTGTTTTTTAAAGACTCAAGGGGTTTAAAACACTCCTACAGATCAAGCAAAAACCCCCCAAAAGCCCATGTTAGTTTTTCCAGTAGCGGGACCTTGAAAAAACCCGGCGAGGGCTCAGCTTTTAAAAAAGCAACTATCATTGGCTTTTTTGCTTTTCTGCCCAGCAAATTTTCCAAACCGGGAAAAGATCACAGTATGTGCCACTAAATTCGTCAGTATGTAGCCCCAATTTGGTCCTCGCTTTTCAAAACACCTTGATACGAGGATGTTACACTGAGCATGGCTGGGGGTAAATAAATGCCTACTTGTAAATTTTTAAAAAAGAACCGTGGGGGATGTAAATGAGAGTGGAACTTGGGAAATCCCTAAAAAGACTCACGGGGGCCCCTTTTCCGGGAAGTGAAGTTTGTCACATCACAAAGACGGAATGAGCCTGACCGTCTAGGGGTCTCCACTGCAGTCACGATGGCCATGGTTTAAACAGTCCTCAATGATGAATGTTTGATGAGATATTTTTGGTCCCCCCGAAGAATGTCGCCAACCTTCTGCGAAAAGAGATGCTGCAACAACGAGTTGGCCCTTTACGGGGCACTTCAGTAATTTTAAAAATCCGCCCTTTTACCCGGGTTCTTCATGAGTCCCCTTTCCTTTTTTGGAAAGCCATGTTTTTCAAAGTGCCCGGGAATTTGGGGAGACCAGGAGGTGGAAAAAAATGTCGACTTTTTTCATGCCGGGTTCCTTTTTCCAAATACTCGGACGGGTTTTCCCCCCGGGTTGAAACTTTCAGACAAAAAAGGGGACAGTCCCTTTTCCGAAAAAACAGTCCAACCCCTCGTCAATGGGTTTTCCCCCTTTGCTTTTCATTCTAGAGTGCGTGCCCCCCCAAGAATTTTGTTAAAAACCCCTCTCAGCTGTGTATAGGGGAAGGGGATCCCTTCACTTTCCTTTTGCCCTTAGAAAAACGAGGGCAGAGTGTTCTCCAGGGGTAAAGGAGGCTGGTGGTTTTTGTCCCCAAAACTTTAAAAAAAGGCCCTTTAAACCCATGGTTTGCGATCGATAATTTTGACCTCCGGGAAAGACACCCCCGGGAGGGGCAAGGAACCTTCCAGGCACAGTGGTTGCCATTTTTCCAAAGAAAGATAAAAGTGGAGAGTTAAATAAACCCGCCCAAACTTATAGAGCCAAAAATAAATTAATACAGAACTATAGCCAGAAAAAAGGGGGAAAAGAAAACCCTTTTAAACATTTTTTAAAATATCCCTAGCAAAAAACGGGGCATGGAAATTAGCTTAGAGGTTTTTTCGTAAAGAAGCGGGTGAGAAAAAAAAACGAAAAATAAAAGGTTTCGGTTATCCCAAAAATCTGGAGGGGTGATAGAAAAATTTAGATTTTGCCCAAACATCAGCATCACAATTTAGTAGGAATCAAAGTTTCCCGTGTCTGAAACCCAAAGAAAATTTTAAAAATTTTTTGGGCTTATGTTACCAGGGGGCCCAAATCCGGGGGGGTCCCCAAAAGAGGAATGCCCCCCAAAAAGGGGGGGTGGGGGGCCCCCCCCCTAAAAATTTGGGACCCCTTTTTTCTGTTAATTATACCAAATAGAAGCCAAAAACTGAAAAAAAAACCCTTTTTTTAGCACAAAAACCCTACGGGAATACAGGGGCATTACCCACTATAAGACTCTGGACAGCTTCGTTGTCGTATGCCGTTAGGATGAGGGGAAAGGGCTTTTACAGTTTTCCCCTTTTGCATGTGTCCCATTCCACTTGGGGCTTTTGTTTTTTTTTCCCCTTTGCTGGGTTGGGGTGTTTCGGAAAAAGGGTTTCTGGTGTTCTTGTTTTTTTAATAAATTTGTAGTTTTTTTCTCCTTCTGGGTCTATAGGGTTTTACATTTCGGTTGGGCGATTTTTGATATTATTCTTTCTTCTTCCTGGTTTAGGGTGGAGAAGAAAAGGGCCCCGGGGAAAAATAGTTTTTGGGCCCGGCCCCTTTTTTGTGGCGTTAGGGGGTTTTACAGTTCTCCATGATTTCTTATCTGGGGGGTTTTATGTTTTCTATCGCGAAACCGTTTTGATGAAGATTTAAGTGGATCGCCCCGATTTTTTTTGTTTCATAAGATGCCAATTTTACTGCGTTTTGTGAAAAGCTCTTCATGTAACCCGATTGTGGAGTCTTTATATCTCGCGGGCATTCTCTTTTTCCTTTGAGGCAGTGTCCCGGGGGTTCGTTTGGGTTTTACGTAGACGTTTGTGATGAAAATTCCCTTTTTTTGTGGTTTCAAGGGCCTTTTAAGAACGGCATTTGGGTTTTTCTGACCTGTTTTTATGGTAAGGGAGGCCTGAAGTTTTTGAGGCAGAGCTTCACTGTTCTGCTTTGTTTTGAATTTTTCGTTTCGATAAAGATGCCACGATGTAAACGGCAAATATGTCGGGCTTGCTTATTTGGTTTAATACTTCTTCTTCTAAAGCAGCCTATGGGAAAAAGTTTTCCAACAAAAACTCCTAAAAGGGGGAGCCCCTAGCGGGCGCCGTCCCATTTGTTGATAATTGCTCCCCCGGGGGGAGGTAAAGGGGCTTCTTTGTGGGAGAATTCAGGAGTCCAAGTTTTGTGCCATTCCGGGCTCAAAAGGGGGGATGGATCCTTGATATACACCTGGTCGATGAGGGAGTTTTTATTTTACGGTCAAAAGGTACTTTTTTTAAAAGGGACTCGACATCAAGCGAAGCGATTTTCACTCTGGCGTTTTGGGGTCTTGAGTATGTCTAGAAAATCTGATGTGATTTAAGGTGTAGGGATTTGGGTTTGTAGGGGGTCAAAAAACACCACTTCTTTCGGGGGTGGTTTCGTCGGCGCGGGATTTGAGATATTTTCGGGCCCAAGTTTTTTGCCCCGGCTTTGTGTCTTGATATGCTTAGGGAGGAAACCCCCTCCGTTTCACCAGAGAGCTTTCCAAATTTGATGGTGGTGCTGACAGAATTTTTCTTAAATTTTCAATTTGTTGATTTTTTAAATTGAGTGCTTCCCTGGGGGTTTTTTTGATCTTTGTGAACTTGTAGTGTCCGCGAGGATTCTTTTGATCTTGGGAGGTATTGGGGGGTTTTTGTTGACATACGCAGCAGCTTTGTCCGCTCTCCTTTTGGGATTTCTGGGTCTGATTTTTAAACTGTTTTGCGGCGTCAATGTGTTTTCGTTCGGGCGATGCTGTTCTGTGGTTTCCCCTTTTTTTGGAAAAACTTTTTCGATGACTTTTTGTTTTAAGGCAGGACGATGGTGAAGTTCCCTTTTTTTTCCAGTTTTTTCAAATCCTCCCAGAGTAATTCGCATTCGATTTTTTTTTGGGAAACTCTTGGGTTTTGAAAAACATGTGGAAATTAAGGGCCCATATTTAAATATTTTTCTTGGTTGGCGTAAGAAAACCCTTTTTTTTAGGGGTTTATTTGCCTTTTGGGGGGACGTGGTACTTAAGGGGCCGCCATTAAGTTTTTAAACAGCTTTTTTTTTGGGTTTACTTGCTTATGGAGGGTTTTGTGCTGGGTTTTTCATCTTTCTTAAAAAAAAATTTTCAGTACTCTCTTTTTAAAGGGGGCATCGATGCAAATTTTTGTCCCCTTTATCTTCCGCTCAGGTATCAGATCGGGAAATTTTTTGGGGTCTTGGCCCTTCACTCTCCTATTCTTTTTTCATGAGGGTTCTTTTTTCTTTATTGCTGGGGCCCCGTTCGGCCCCTTTTGTTTTTAATTTAAAAACCCCATCACTAGGGAATGTAGAAAATACGGGCAGGGAAATTTTTTCTGAGGGCAGATCTCGTTAAAAGTGATAGCTTTGTTCAGCGTTTTTTTAAACTTTTTAAAAATTTTCTATCTTTGTCTTAAGAGTGTCTTTTCTCTTTGTAATCACTTGAAAAGACCCGTCATGTTTTTTTTCATTTTTTTCTGTTTTTCGCGATTTTGGTTAAAAAAAAAACCCCTTTTTCGCAGCATGGGAAGATGTTTTTGTAGTGTTCCCATGTTGCTTGAACGAGGTTTTTAAGGGTTTAAAAGGGGCGGACCGTTTTAGAGAAAAATTTAATTTAAAACGCCCTTTTGCCGGCAGGTTTGCAAACGCTCCTTTTTTCTTTAAACCCACACTACATTTTGGGGCAGCGAAAAATTTTTTGAGCATGGAGCCGCGGGAAAAGGGTTTTTCCCCCTCCACCGTACCTGCAGGAACCTTGGGGACCGCCCGAATACGATTGGGGGTGGGTGGGAGACAAGGTTCACTAAAGTTTCCCCAAGGGAAAGGGGCAGCTGCCCATTCCCGGGACCAGGAGGGGAAAGGGACTATTGTACCCGGTGGGTGGGCCCAGGCCCCATCGCGTTTTTTCGTAGCCGCCAACAGGGAAATAAGGGAAAAAGGTTTAAGACGGAAAAACCCACACTACCCTGAGGGCAACTACGCTTGTTCTACACTCCGCAGGTAAACGGTTTTTGGTGGAACGATTTCAACTTCCCCCAGCGAAACCCGCGCCCCCGGGAAAACGACACCCGGTATGTTGCGCTGCTTGGGCTGGCCCCAAAACTGCAAAATTTTGGGGTGCTGCTGGAAGAATTTATCCGGGGGTCAAGTGGGGGAAAAGGGCTGTGCACCCATTTTTTTCGGGAAGTTCCCACGAAAAAGGAAATTTAAACCCGACCACACACTGCAAAAGGTGGGGCGTTTTAGATATCTATACGTGGGCAAAGATGCTTTGGGAACTTCGGACAGCTTGAGTGCCGGCGCGCCCCTTTAGGTGGGGAACAATGGGCACCGAAAAGGAGCCGGGAAATTTCAAGAAAACCCGGTGATGATTGGGTAACTCCAGTCAACGAGGCAACAACCCCCCCCCCCCTAAACCCCCCAGTTTTAAAGGGCTTGCTTCAATTGTTGGGGAAACAGGACAAACTAAATTTGTTTTGTGGGAGTGCCTTGCCAAAAGGGAAACTTTTTGCCGTAGGTGTGGGAAAAACGTTTGGGAAATGGGCCGTCGTGTGCCGTGCTAAGCAAAATAAAAAGGGAGAAACCCCCCCAAGGACTGTAAGGGAAATGGGCCGTCCCTTTTGTTGTTTTTGGGCAATTTTGCCCCCGCGTGTTCATGCGTAGCCCAAAAGGGAGTGGGCGAAAGAGTGAAATTAGAGTTTTAGGGGAGATTTGGGGGGGGGGTGACTATGTTTTTTAGTGTGGCTGTAGCTCGGCAAAAACTTTAAGGGGGCAAAAAGTTCCCCCCTACGACCCCCAAGTCTTTGGGGGTTGGTCGTAACCCTCGAAGTCGCCCCGGGATTCCCTTTCCCGCAATTTTGAAAAATCAACGAAAAACGCCAAAAGTAAATTTTACTTGATGCAAAAGGGGGGGGGTAACGAAGCCTTATTGGACTGGATATAATGGCTAAGGTTTGGTCTAACTGTTTATTCTGCCCCAAGATCTCCCAAAAGTCGTGGAAGGGCATGAAGAGCAAACAGGTTTCCAGCGTCCGGAAAAACCCAAAACCCGGGCTGTGTTAAAGGGAAGGAAACTTTTCCAATCCCCCCCACGGCTTTTTGGGGGTTGCCGCTGTCCATCCCTGAGCAGGGGGTTCGAGAACTGCCCCCCACGACTGGAAGAACAGGGGTTATTGAGGTATAGATACTCTGAAAGGATTTAAACCCCCTCGTGGTGGCCCCTAGAAAAAATTTGGGTCCCCCGCCTTTGCGTGGATTTGAGGGGCCCCAAAAACCAGCTAATTTTTTGAGGGGTTTTCCCATTTTACATTTTGGGGCTTCATCAAATTTTCGGGGAGTTTTGGGGGTTTGCCCCAATTTTATCTAAGATTTGGGGTTTCCACCAACTGGTTTCCCCGAGCCTTCCTCTGTCCTGTTTTTCTGCGTTAAACCCTGACGGGTTATTCCAAAATACCAGGGTCCCCCTTTGGGTTTGGGGGGTCTTCAGGGTCTGCGTTCCAGAAAGGTTTCTAGATAAGGGTTTTTGGGCCGGTTTTCCTGGCTGGACATTATCTCGCGATATAGGGTGTACCGGGGGGAACCAAGAGGAGCCCCGACAGACCTTGAGCCTAATGTTTTGAGAAATTTTCCCAAAAACCATCGTCACCATTAAAAAACAAGTTTAAAACAGTGTTTTTTACAGCCCCACGTGGGGCCTTTTGCGGTTACTGCCTCTCCCAAGGGGGCGGGATATTTGCCACTCCAGAGCCCCATAGACGCAACCTGAAGGCTCCAGCTCCTACTGATATCAAGGAGCTCAAGAGCTTCCTGGGGTTAAAGTGGAGGTTCTTTTCCCTTTCATTTCCCCAATACGCCCGCAAGGGGAAACCCCAAAGTCAAAATCTACTAAAAAAGGATGTGCCTTTGGGGTTGGGCAACTGGGCGCGGAAAAAGCATTCCAAAAAGTTTTAAATTTAAATAGGGAAACTGTAAGGCATTTCAACCATTTGATCCTTTGCTTCCAACGGGAGGGAACGTCAGACGCGAGGGACCCAAAGGGGGGAAGGGGGGGGGGGGGTTTTTGTCACAGAAATATAGCTGCGGGGCGGGGAGTGTGGTTTGGGATTCTGGGGCCGGGAGTTTACCCCCGCGGAAGAAAATACTCTGTGTCTGAAAGGGGGGCGCGGGTGCTGTTTAGCGAAATGGAGCGATGGCGGGGTCTAGCTGTTGGGGGCCCAACTTCAAGCCCCGGGCTGACCATTCGGGACGTTAACAAAAAGTTTTCCCTCAAAGTAATCCGGCCGAGCTGGGCGAGGGGGCACGATGGGGGATTTCCCGGTTAATGCCTTACTTCCCTTTCAGAGAGTAAAGGGGCCCGGGGAAACATATTCCCGTTTCTGATGCACTAAACTCGTTTCCTTCCCCCCAAGCAGAGTGAAAAGATGGGCGAAGACGAAGTAATCGCCCGTAGTTTGGGGCAGATTTAGGGGCAGTCCCCCCAGGGAGGGCCCACGCACGCCGTCAGCAAGTTGAACAACCGTAAAAGAACTGGGGGAGAAATTACTGACGGATTCCCGATTCACCAAGGGCCCGTGTACTGCAGAGGTGCGGCCATTTTTTACCCGTTTCCGCCCGAAAATTAGAAAAAATGGACGGAAGGGGCGTACGAGGGTTACAAGTCATAGTACCAAAAACACTAGGCGTTTCTTTCCTCGAGCGGCTCATGGGGTCATGATGGCGTGGTACCACCAAACAACTTTACGGAGCTTAGGTTGGGCCTCGCATTTATAAAGCCTAAGAACATGGTGGGGGAAAGGAAAAAGGTGCCAGACGAGCGACGACCCGAGTGGGTTGGGCAAAAACGTACTCGCCTCGCCCCCCCCTCCAAAAGTTCCTCTACCCAGCCCGGGCCCTTGGGAAAAGTAAAAGGGTGGGGTCAAACATTTTTCCCTATTTGCTCCCCCAAACTCCCGTCGGCGTAATCGCCCGTTTTGGGTTTTAAAAAAGGGGTTTTTCCGGCCCCTGAACGCCCGTATAAAACCCCGACCCATTTCACCCTTCCCCGACCAAAAAACCTTGTACGTAAATCCGTCTTACTCCAGTTCTTCATGAGTCACCTCCTCTTTGGTAGCCATGTTGTCAAAGTGTCCGGAATACGAGACCAGGAGGTGGACAAAACTGTCGACGTTTCATGCCAGTTCCTTGTCCAAAATACTCGGACTGATCGCCAGGTGAAACATCAGACAAAGAAAGACAGTGCCTTCCGACAAACAGTCCAGACCCCTCTGTCAATCGGTCTTCCCCTTGCTGTTCATTCTAGAGTGCGTGACAAGAATCTTGTTGAAAACCTCTCAGCTGTGTATATTGGAAGTGACTACCTTCACATCATTGACTTAGAGAAACGAGTTGAGCAGAGTGTTCTCCAGCGGATGAAGGAGGCTGGTGGATTTTGTCTCCCAAACTTTGTCAAGAAAGGCCTGAACACATGGTTTGCGATCGATAATATTGACCTCCTGGAAGACACACCGACGGGGCAAGGAACCTTCCATGGCACAGTGGTTGTCATGTTCCAGCAAGATAAAGATGGAGAGTTCATGAACCGACCACTTATAGAGCCAGAATAAATTATATACAGAACTATAGCCAGAATAAAGGAGGAAAGACAACCCTGTTAACATTATTTAAGTATGCCTAGCATAAAACGTGGCATGGAAAAGTAGCTTAGACGGCTTTCGTAATAGAAGCGGGTGAGAAAACAACGAAAAATAGAGGTTTCGGTTATACCAAATCTGGACGTGATAGAGAAATTTAGATATCAGACCTGACATCAGCATCAGCAATTTAGTAGGAATCAGTAGTTCACGTGTCTGTAACAAAGAAAATGTTGAAATTTGTTGCTTAGTGTTACCAGAGACCAATCCTGGGGGTGCCAAAAGAGGAATGACCCCCCAGAAAGGGGGTGAGGGGTCTGAAAATTGGGACCCCATCTTTTTCTGTTAATCTGATACCTATAGAAGCCAGAACTGCAAAAAAATCTATTTTAGCACAAAAATCCTACGGGAATACATGGCATACCACACTATAAGACGTCTGGACAGCTTCGTTGTCGTCATGCCGATGTAGGATGAGGGGAGGACTTCACAGTTTCCTCTTTTGCATGTGATCCTATATACGACATGGGACTTTTGTTTTGTCTCCTTCGTCTGGCTTGGGCTGTTACGGAGAAGGAGGTTGCTGGTGTTCTTGTTTTTGTAATAAATTTGTAGTTTTATTCTCCTCTCTGGGTCTATAGGTTTCACATTACGGTTGACGATTTGTGATATTATTCTTTCTTCTTCCTGGTGAGCGGTGGAGAAGAAGGCCCGGTAGAAGATAGTTATGTCCTGACTCTTTTTTGTGGCGTTAGGGTTGTACCAGTTCTCCATGATTTTCTTAGTCTGACGGTTGATGTCTCTATCGCTGAAGCCGTTGTTGATGAAGATTTAAGTGGATCGCTCGATTTCTTTGTGCATAAGATGCCATGTACTGCAGTGTGTGAGAGCTCTTCTGATGTAAGCACCGATTGTGGAGTCTTTATATCTCTGCGGGCATTCTCTTTCTCCTTTGAGGCAGTGTCCGGTGTTCGTTGGTTTCACGTAGACGTTTGTGATGAATGATTCTTCTTTCTGTGTTACAAGGACGTCTAAGAACGGCATTGATTTGTCTGACCTGCTTTCTATGGTGAAGGTGAGGCCTGAAGTATTTTGTAGGCAGAGCTTCAGCTGTTCTGCTTCGTAGTGACTGTTCGTTTCGATAAAGATGTCATCGATGTAGCGGCAATATATGTCGGGCTTGCTTATTTGCTTGAATACTTCTTCTTCTACGCAGCCTATGAAGAAGTTTGCCAACAATACTCCTAAGGGAGAGCCCATAGCGACGCCGTCTATTTGTTGATACTTGCTCCCTCGGGGAGAGGTAAAAGGTGCTTCTTTAGTGCAGAATTCGAGGAGTCCACGTAGTGCAGGTTCCGGGACGTCAAAAGGGGGATGGAGTCATTGATATACACCTGGTCGATGATGTAGTTGATTGTACGGTCAACAGGTACGTTGGTGAAGAGGGACTCGACATCAAGCGAAGCGATTGCACTCTGGCGTTGTGGGGTCTTGAGTATGTCTAGAAACTCTGATGCTGATTGAAGGCTGTAGGCATTGGGTGTGTATGGAGTCAAAATAGCACACAGCTTCTTTGCGAGGTGGTACGTCGGCGTCGGTATTTGAGATATTATCGGACGAAGTTTACTGCCCGGCTTGTGTGTCTTGATATTGCTGTAGCAGTAACCCATGCCGTATTCACCAGAGAGCTTTCCAAATTTGATGGTGGTGCTGACAGAATTGTTCTTACTTATCAATTTGTTGATTTTTAACTTGAGTGCTTCCGTGGGGTCTTTATTGATCTTTGTGAACTTCGTAGTGTCGCTGAGGATGTCTTCGATCTTGTTGAGGTATTCGGAGGTGTTTATGTTGACATACGCAGCAGCTTTGTCCGCTCTCCTGATGGTGATGTCTGGGTCTGATTTTAGCTGTTTCGCGGCGTCAATGTGTTTTCGTTCGACGATGCTGCTTCTGTGGTTTCCTCTTGTTTTGGAAGCTTTTGCGATGACTTCTTGCTTGAAGGCAGGATCGATGGTGACGTCTCCCTTTTTCTCCAGTTTCTCAACATCATCGATGAGTACTTCGCATTCGATTCGTTTTTGGAATCTCTTGGGTTTTGAAATCATGTGGCAGTTAAGACCCATATTAAGTAGTTCTTCTTGGTCTGGCGTAAGAACCTTGTTAGTAAGGTTGATGTAGCCTTTGGTGGGACGATGGTACTTAAGGTGGCCGCCATTAAGTTTAATCAGCTTTTTTTGGTTGACTCTGCTTATGGAGCTTTTGTGCTGGTTTGTCATCTGCTTAAAAAAATTGTCAGTACTCTCTTTTAAGGCGGCATCGATGTCAGTATTGTCCCATTTATCTTCCAGCTCACGGTATACAGATCGGAGTTCTTGGATCTTGGCATTCAGCTCTCCTATTCTCTTCTTCATGAGGTTCTTTCTCTCTTCATTGCTGGGCCTCGTTCGGCGTCTTCTGTTGTTATTAACTGCCCCATCACTAGGGATATGTAGAATATATACGGGCAGGAGATTTTCTCTGAGACAGATCTCGTTAAAAGTGATAGCTAGTTCAGCGTTTATTATCTTTTTAAAGATTTTCTATCTTTGTCTTAAGAGTGTCTTATTCTCTTTTGTAATCACTTGAATGACCTCGTCATGTCTTTGTCATTTTTGCTGTATCGCGATTTCGGGTCTAAGAACCCTTCTTCAGCAGCATGTGGAAGATGTTTTTGTAGTGTTCCGATGTATCGCTTGAACGAGGTTTCAGGTTCACGGGACGTGACTCGGTATAGAGAAAATTAATAAAGCGCCAGTTACTGCCTGGCAGCCTTCGCAAACGCTCCTTGTTTCTTTACCCGACACTACATTTGGCGCAGCGAAAAGGATGAGCATGGAGTCCGCGGGAATGGTTCCGCCTCCACCGTACCTGCAGGAACCTGGTGACCGCCCGAATACGACTTGGAGTGACTGGGAGACAAGGTTCACTACGTTCCTCACTGCAATTGGAGCAGCTGCCTATTCGGCAGCCAGGAGGAAGGCACTATTGCTACACTGCGTGGGTGCCGAGGCACATCGCGTTTATCGTAGCCAGCCAACAGTAACTAAGGAAGAAGGTGAAGACGAAGACGACACTACCCTGAGACAACTACGCTTGTTCTACACTCCGCAGGTAAACGTTGTGGTGGAACGATTCAACTTCCGCCAGCGAAGCCAGCGCCTTGGCAAAACGACAGCAGAGTATGTTGCTGCACTGCATGGTCTGGCCAAACACTGCAAATTTGGCGTGCTGCTGGAAGAATTGATCCGGGATCAAGTGGTGGAAAAGACTGTGCATCCCATTCTTCGGGAACGATTCCTACGAAACAAGGATCTAACCCTGACCACACTACTGCAACAGGTGGAGGCGTTTGAGATATCTATACGTGGATCAAAGATGCTGGAAGCTTCGGACAGCTTGAGTGCCGGCGCGCCCGTTCAGGTGGCAACACTGGGCACCGCACAGGAGCCGGAATTACAAGAAGCCTGTGTGATGATGGCTAACTCCAGTCAACGAGGCAACAACTCTACGAGTTTAAGGACTTGCTTCAATTGTGGTGAAACAGGACATCTATCTCGTTCTGTGCAGTGCCTTGCCAAAGGAAGCGTGTTGCCGTAGGTGTGGGAAGCGTGGCAACTGGGCCGTCGTGTGCCGTGCTAAGCAAAGTAGAAGGGAGACCACACCCAAGGACTGTAAGGAACTGACCGTCTTGTGTTGTTCGGGCATTCGTCCCCAGCGTGTGTCATGCGTAGCCCAAATGGTAGTGGACGAAATGAGTGATGAATTAGAGCTTCAGGTAGATACTGGGGCGACTGACTATGTTGTTAGTGTGGCTGTAGCTCGGCAACACTTTAAGGGAGCAACAGTTCTCCCTACGACCACCAAGCTCTTTGGAGTTGGTCGTAACCCTCTGAAAGTCGCCGGTATTCTTCCTGCAATTGTGAAGATCAACGACAAATACGCAAATGCTAACTTTCACTTGATGCAAACGAGCGGTAACGAAGCCATTATTGGACTGGATATAATGGCTAAGTTAGGTCTAACTGCTCATTCTGCCACAAGATCAGTCTAAAACGTCGTGGAAGGACATGAAGAGCAAACAGTGTTACCAGCGATCCGGAACTACCAACACCGGACTGTGTTACGGGAAGGAGCTGTTCCAATCCGCCACGGCCTTTGGAGGTTGCCGCTGTCCATCCGTGAGCAGGTGTCTCGAGAACTGCGACGACTGGAAGAAGCAGGCGTTATTGAGCGTATAGATACGTCTGAATGGATAAGCCCCATCGTGGTGGCCCGTAAGAAAAATGGATCCATCCGCCTGTGCGTGGATTTGAGAGGGCCAAACAGCCAGCTAATTTATGAGGTGTACCCACTTCCTACTATTTCGGAGCTTCAGTCAAAATTACGGGGAGTGGTGTTTAGCCAGATTGATCTAAGATTTGCTTACCACCAACTGGTTCTCGAGCCTTCTCTCGTCCTGTTACTGCGTTCATAACACATGACGGGTTATTCCAACATACCAGGGTCCCCTTCGGTTTGGCGTCTTCAGGATCTGCGTTCCAGAAGGTGCTAGATAAGGTTTTGGCCGGTATACCTGGCTGTGAACATTATCTCGTCGATATAGGGTGTACCGGGAGGAACCAAGAGGAGCACGACAGACGCTTGAGCCTAATGTTCGAGAAATTACGAAAAGCCATCGTCACCATTAACACAAGTAAATCAGTGTTTTCACAGCCTCACGTGGACTTCTGCGGTTACTGCCTCTCCAAGGACGGGATATCGCCACTCCAGAGCCACATAGACGCAATCCTGAAGGCTCCAGCTCCTACTGATATCAAGGAGCTCAAGAGCTTCCTGGGGTTATGTGGATGGTTCTTCCATTTCATTCCCGAATACGCTGCAACGGTGAGCCCGATGTCAACTCTACTAAAGAAGGATGTGCCTTATGTGTGGTCAACTGACGCGGAAAAAGCATTCCAAATAGTTAACCTTCAAATAGCAAACTGTAAGGCATTGCAACCATTTGATCCTTCGCTTCCAACGGAGGTAACGTCAGACGCGAGCGACAAGGGCATTGGTGCTGTGTTGTCACAGAAGTATAGCTGCGGGGCGGAGAGTGTGGTGGCATTCTGGAGCCGGCAGTTTACCCCAGCGGAACGCAAGTACTCTGTGTCTGAAAGGGAGGCGCTGGCTGCTGTCAGCGCAGTGGAGCGATGGCGGCTCTAGCTGTGGGGCCGATACTTCAAGCTCCGGACTGACCATTCGGCACGTCAGACAATGTTGTCGTCAAAGTACTCCGGCCGAGCTGGAGCGAGGGTGGCACGATGGCAGGCCAGGTTAATGCCTTACTCCCTTACAGTAGAGTACGTGCCAGGGAAGCATATTCCTGGTGCTGATGCACTATCTCGCTTTCCTTCCCCCGCAGAGCAGAGTGAAGAGATGGGCGAAGACGAAGTAATCGCAGTAGTGGAGACAGATGAGGGTGCAGTCACCGAGGGAGGGCTACGCGACGCGTCAGCAAGTGATACAACCGTAATGAAGCTGAGGGAGAACTTACTGAACGGATTCCCGAGATCACCAAGCCAGTGTACTGCAGAGGTGCGGCCATTTTACCCGTTTCAGCATGAACTTAGCAACATGGACGGAATGGTCGTACGAGGGTCACAAGTCATAGTACCAACGTCACTAGGCGTTCGTTACCTCGAGCTGGCTCATGGGGCTCATGATGGCGTGGTACGCACCAAACAACTCTTACGGAGCGTAGCGTGGTGGCCTCGCATGGATAAAGCCGTAGAGAACATGGTGCGGGAATGCAACCGGTGCCAGACGAGCGACAGAGTGTTGTCACAACGTACTCGCCTCGCCCCGCTCCAACAAGTTCCTCTACCCAGCCAGCCGTGGTACAAGCTAGGCTGGGGTCACACATTTCCGTATATTGCTCCCGACAGCTCCCGTCAGGCGTAATCGCCGATTTTGTGTTCTAACGGGCGTAGTCCGGCCGTGAACGCCCGTATAACCACGACTATTGCACTTCCCGACAGACGTACCGTAACGGAACCAGTGTTACGTCAGTCGTAATGTAGTCGTATTGAACTACTTACGTGTTTGCAACCTGCGTAAGCATGTTCCCGGTCGTCCGCATGGGATGCCCGATTTGCGGGAACACAGGCCACGCCCGTGCCACGCCCCCACAAGATCTGCGTAGCTGAGGCCGTACGTCTTGGGATTGTTTAGGACATACTTGGACCGGTTCCGGACAATCGTAGGCACACCCCGTCTGTCCAAACACAGACAAAGACAGTCTTTGTCAACCACGTCGGTCTGGGTTGGAATCTGGGAACTACAAAAGGGCAGGACTGGTCAAACCTTTCCCATTCCCACTCCTTCCTCGGCACCATGAACAACATAGCGGAATTCATCCTGGAGGAGTTCAATTTTGTGAACTCCCTAATCAAACCGGAGAACAGGCATAACACGCGGCTAATGAAATGGATCCTTTCCTACATAGAAATCTTAGAACTACTTGCAATAGCAAACTTCATCCATCAAGAGGAACAAGAGAAGAAGGATGGAGGCATTTTGATGGCTGGGGTGGTGTCCTCCTGACTGCCGGCAGAGGGGTCATCCACATCGTCTGTGGCAGGTGCTGGGGTGGGGTCAGGCACAGGAACAGAAGCAGGTTCGGCAGCTTAGGCAGCAGAATGTTGGGACATATTGTATAATTAGTAACATGTACATTATTTATCAACTGTAAAATACCATTCAACATAACCATTCATCCGTGTAACCTTTAAATAAAATTAATAAACTGCTTTGTGTTATAAAGTGTTTCATTAACAAAAATGTTAGGTATTTATAAACTTAAGTGAACAAGATAAATTGAAAAAAATAATGGCATCATTATAAGCAAAATAGTTCAGAAAAAGACAAAACCTGTCACTGTCCTGAGGACGCCAAACCTCTTGGCTTGCTATCGCTTGCCAGGAAAATATTGATGTGGTTGTCGATTTAAAAGTGAAGGGGCTGGAAAACATACAAAATATAAACGTATCTGAGGCATATCAAGTGTCCGGGGCCTCTTTTGCCGCACGATGTGTGGCTTCAGGAACTGGAACTTGTTCATTATCCAGTTTTCCCTCTCAGTCAACCTTTTGGCCCCATCACCACTCTTCAGGTTGGTGAGCCTGCCGAACCTGGAGCGGAGAGAGGTGAACCACGTCAAGTCCAAGGTTGTGATGGGGGATTCCATGCTGGCTGCCTTCTCCGCCCAAACATGTTCTATGTGTTCCTTCTGCTTGTGCCTGGGATCACCCTTATCATATAGATAAGGCACCTCGAACTCCAGCCACTCTCCCAGCATACGCTCAGTCTCCTCCGTCAGGATAATGTTGGTGCTCTTCCGGCGCCGTTTTCGCGGTAGTGGTTGCTGTGGCTGTTCGACGCCGGACTGTGGAGGGAGTGGGTCCTTGTCGTCGTCGTCGTCATCACTTTCCTCATCGTCGACTTGCTCCACGACCTCTCCATTCTCGTCGGCGAGGTTGATCACCAATTCTTCCTTGTCAGCAGAGTTGGAGGTGCCAGGCATCGAGGGGGCAGGCGGTGAGGTGGCAGACGTCGAGGTGGCAGGCGGAGAGGTGGCAGACGTCGAGGGGGCAGGCGGTGAGGTGGCAGACGTCGAGGGGGCAGGCGGAGAGGTGGCAGGCGTCGAGGTGGTAGGGGAAACCTTCCTGGGGATGGATTCAGCAAACCATTTACGAGGTAAAACTCTGGTAAATTTCCTCGTACCTCCCTGAACATGGCACGACCCTATTCAGCAAACACTTACGATATTGCAAGTATCCTCGTAACCTACGAGTGATCCTTGTGTCTAGTAGCGGCTTACCAGAAGATTTACCAGACATATTAGTGGAAAGGAACACCGTCTCCTGTAGTTGATTTCATCATCTAATAGGTAAGCTCTGATAGTGAATATTAATTTGTGATCATTTATATTGTTGCAAGAGTAGGGACATGTATACTAATAACCGAAATAAGTGCAACAGGCCGTGCAATGGACACTATAAGTTACCCTGTGATTGTGTCCTTGGCGGCGATATTGTGTCGTCATTTTAAGCATTGTCTTGATGTTCCACACTGCCACAGTTCATATGATCGTGTGTGGTGGGGCTGGCAACATGTGGCAGGCAGGTGTGGTGTGGGGTGTGGTGGGGCTGATAGCATGGGTCAGGCCTGAGGTGTGGTGGCTGGTGGGGCTGGCAACATTGTCAGGCAGTAAGCATCGTCATTACACATCCTGCCCAGTGTCTAGAATATATAGAATATGATAAAACCCACAGCACTGAAAGTGCAGTGCGTTACCGCCGTAAGAGTCTCCAATATCGCCTGTGTTAATCTCGCATCACAATTCACCTCCTGTGATTTATGTGTTAACCCTATTTCAGGTCAGGAGTCATGGGTCAGGGTCACTAATCCCACCGTCCCACCACGTCTATCCACTCCAGCCCATCGCTACGTACATCTCTCTTCAGTATTCCCGTAAGTGTTTTTTGTTTGTTGGTTAATCTGTTAATTACCTCACCAAGTAACTAAAGGTACCACTAAAAGAGATCCATAGGATGGATGATTAACTACGTCCTTCAAGACTCTTTTAAGATAGGCAGCCGGGTACCTGGAACTGTCGCCGATCGGAGCACTCGCCGCCGTCGTTGAGTGTTCCAATTCTTGATATTACAGGACCCAATATATACATTTAATCAGGTTTTACCCGTGTTTCTGCATCCAGGGATGAAATACCAGCAATAGCTTGATCATTTAGGTTAAGATAGGTGCCAATGTCCAGGTTAGGTTAGATTAACCACGTCGGCGAGAGTATAAACCGGCAGCCGAGGAATGGACACTGGTCAGAAAAAGGGAAGCCTGTGACACTATAAATATTTTTAAAAGGCAAGGAGCTGAAGGGATTTGTAAGAAATGTGAGAGGAAGGGTTAGTTACAGCTATTAGAAAAAGGAAATAGGTAAGTTCTGATGGTGAATACTAATTTCTGATCATTTATGTTTTTGCATGAGTAGGGTTATAATGGACGAGAACTTCGCGGTCGTTTTCAGAGACACCGACTAATTTTTCCTGGCCTGCAATAGGTGCTTTTTCTAATGGAGATACGTTGTTTTATTTTCCGGAAACCCCTTATAAAAAAAAATTCATCACCGAATTTTATGCAAGGTTAAGGTTAGGTTAGGTTTCACCTATAATGTTAGGTTAGGTATACTTAGAGGTTAAGGTTAGGTTAAGTTTCATTAAAACCTATAAGGTTAGGTTAGGTTAGGTATACGTAGTGGTTAAGGTTAGGTTAGGTTTCATTAAAACCTATAAGGTTAGGTTTGGTATGTTCTATTCAATTACTTCCCTGTTATCTGAAACCCTGAATGACAGCCAAGTCTTAGTTGCTTTATCTGATGGAGATAGTGTTTTTAATGGAAACGGCGAGACCATAAAATTCTGTGATGAATTATTATATTTTTTTAAATATGGGTTTCCGGAAAACAAAACTATCTCCTTTAGAAAAAGCACCTATTGTAGGCCAGTACAAACTAGTCTGTGTCTCTGAAAACGAAAGGGAAGTCCTCGTCCATTATTACCGGGGTCTAGGAATGGGGGTCTGGCATTTATGTCAGGAGAGTACAATAGGGAGTCTTGGTTGAAACTGCATATATACCAATATTTATTACAAGTGGAAATACTGATGGTTAAGGATAGATAAAACAAAATTTCTTCAGTAAAAACACCAACATTACTGAGGGTATGTGTAACTCTTGTTTATGGATTATTATTGTGTAACACCAGCTGGGGTTTTTTGTTGGGGGGGTGTAACCTTTCTCAAGTTCATTTCAATGTATACCTATTAGAGTTAGGTAAGTTCCTCCGGTATTATTCCAGATGAACACCGAATTCACTTTGGTGTACGAAACTATTTTTTTCTAGTGAGTTTCTATGTGTTGTGGATTATTTTGGTAACCGTTTCTGTCGCAAAATACTTTATATCTTTTACTTAGGTAAAGGTTAAGTTAGGTATAGGTATGGTTAGGTTAGATATGGTAAGGTTACGGGTTACGTGGTTGGCAAACACGCCAATTTTGGAGCTTCAGCCCCCGCAAAATCGGCTGCAGTCGGCACCGACTGGATTGACTGGAGCAAGTAGTGACGTGGAGATGTGAACGGGCTTTTAGGGGACGATAAACTAACCCTTTTTTTCAATTAATAATAGAAAATAACGGTAGATAATGGGTTCTCATCATCTAAAAGAATAATTAATAAAGTACGTAAGTGGAGAAAGAAAAGCTAATCAACCCGGATAAATATTTTTTTAAATCAAATCAAAACATAAGATAAGATCAAGTAGGTCAGTCCATATGCTTATATTGTCTGTTGAATAGGTGGTGAGCATGAGTGAGTGAGAATTTATCGGTTTTAAGAATGAATGTCTCGCCCACCAGTAACAATTAACTATAGCCGTATTAGCATTCATACGCAACCTACCTAACTGTATATAGCAGTATAATATGCAAAACCCACACTAAAGTTAAATATATAGGTAGTGAATATTCTTACCATATAAACTACTTTTAACTATTTAGGTTAAATAAGCTATGTGGGAGACATCTTATATAGGGAAGTGATACGATAGGTGAGTGATAATTGGTAATGTAGGATATTTAATATTCAGGTTTAATAATTCACATTCAAGCTTTTTAAATTGCCATAACCTTGGGCTTTTTTCTTATGAACTGTTCGTGCATCTAACTAAAACCTGCCATATCAAACCATACCTATTAAAAATAATAACTTTTTTCAGCTATCATGGAATTCTTGTGGGCAATGGAACACGACAGGCTGCACTTGGAAAGGGTCTTCAGAGATCGGCTTGATCCTCTAGAGTCTAGATGTCAGTGACAACCACCACCTACGGTATTACCACCTACCCTGCCATGAGATCCTGCAGCTCTGTTAGGAGATTGGGCCACAGCTTTCCAGACCCACCAATAGGACTGTAGCAATTCCACACTCAAGTCTTGGTTGCTCTGCACTTCTTTGCTAGTGAATCATTCCAGTGTTTTAGGTGACACTGTTGCTCGCAGTTAGATTACTTAAATTCCCCATACTCCATAATAGCTGACAACATAAATAGGTTTAAAATCCAACTTAAGTAATGCATACCTGATCAAGTACTTATGTACTATACTAAGTGGTATTTCAAAAATATCACTTTTCTTATTTCATCCACTGCTATTCTAATAACTGTTCATCAGCTTCAACTATTTCAACTTAATTATCAGCAAGAAAATTATGTTGGATATGTCTTTTCTTGTCTTGTTTGTAATAAAAGTGAGACTACTACAGTGTTTAAATCATCATTTTGAATTTTAATATTATTAATATATTATAGTTGTAAAGTTGTTTTGTCGAAATGTAAGCGTTTGAATTTTAGTTGTACGTACAAGGTTAATGGAAGTACTGAATCATAACTCAGCGACTCGGAGTACATACAATTGAATTTAGAATATGCTAAATTTTTGTCGTATACCGATTCTGTATGGCCTCACACCGATCATGACCCCCCCTTAGCTGTACGGGCTCTCTGCGCTTGCCAAAATCATGGGCTACACAGAAAAAAATTACCTTGCACCCCACCCTACCCTCTTCTTTTCAACTTTGTGGTTACGTCACTGACAATGCCATTATGATTTCATTATATGTTAGACATTTTGAGTAGTTCCCTTCCAAATATCACTTCATTCACGGTGGAAGAACCCCTAAGGCCACCTGCGCATTTTTTTATCTACCCTAAATACCTCAAACCTAACAACTGTTAAAAGCTATGGGAAAGATTCGTTACAGTGACCCTCTCCATTTTCAGACGAAACTATATTTTTCTGATAGAATATGCTGTTTTAAGATAATCTGACCTTTGTTTTTCGTGACAATAACTATATATTTTTTTTACCCTCTAGACCCCCCCTGTAAAAAACTAGTGATCACTACAACGTAGCCAAATTTAACCTAACCTAGCTGGGGGCTTGACCCACCGACACCTAACCTAAGCTAGCCTAACCAAAGCTAACCTAACCAAATATAATCTAATCTAACCAAATCTAACTTATCCTAGCCTAACCAAATCTAACCTAACCTCCTAGCGAGGGTTTGGGAGGGGGTTCTCGACACTTCAGTCATCATTCTGTGAGGATCGTCAGGTTCACACGTCTCTGGACTCAGAAGAAATCCAATACATTTTTCCTAGATCTAGGGAATTTTTTGATCACCCCTAATTCAAAAACTATGTGGTTGCAATGAATATTTTTTACCAGAGCCAAATATCCCGCATTCCCCCAGGTCCCCAAGCCTGATATGTGAGAGAGGGGGAGTATGGGCAAACACCAGAATAATACCTTAATTTCCGATGGCTGTTGTAGGTGTTATAATTACTCCTTCTGATAAGAACGAAACGTTCAGTAAAACCACCACCGATCGTGTATTGGTTTAAACTGCACATATAGCCGGTTTATGGAACTGTCGCCGATAGAAACTCGCCGAGACGCCAACCGAAAACTCTCGCCGACAGGGGAACACTCGCCGACGTGGACATTTTCGGCGACAGTTCCACTGGTAAGGACCGTTCACTAACTTAACCTTGATATTGGTCAATTAGCCAACATAACCTAACCACATAACCTAACTCAAGATCAAGAACTAGAACTGTCGCCAGAAATAGGAACACACGCCGACATGAAAAATTGGAACATCCGCCGACGTCAGCGAGAATTCCTATCGGCGACAGTTCCAGGTACCAAATAGCCTAAACCCTTTCACACTCGTTTTGCAGACCTATAAATAACAGTAGCAAGGTTAAAATACTTTAATCCAGGGGTCTTTCTTAAAACTAGAGCCCCTGTCCACCCAGCAGTTAATGGGTACCGGGTGTTAGCCGGGAGTTTTTGACCAACCTCCCGGGTGGTGGCCTCCCCCAACACTAATGCTGCAGCGGTAGATCACTATGTATCTGAGGCATTTTCCTCTAAACAAACAACAACACAAAACCCACTGGTCATGTCATACATACACAATATTAGCCAAATTCTCCAATTTTTCTCCTTTACAGATAATTAATAAATTTATTGATTGATTTAAAGCCTAAAAAGGTGAATGTGCCAGATCCTTGACAGATAAGACGAAGAATCATTGCATATGTGTAGAATCACACACGGACACATCATATCAGACTATTTTGTTGGGTTTTTTAGCAAAAGTCATGATTTTTTTTAATAGATTACCTCGTATCAGGTGACGGGCGTGCAAAACGAGCCCCTTTTGATGCACAATAATGATAAATAAGCTCATGAGACATCATTTACTACAATTATGGAGGTATCATACATGAACTTTAAATGATATTTGTTTGTAAACAAAAGCACGTGTAAGGCCAACACGCATCATGTAAGCGTGGAGATGATTGGCTGTTGCGCGACATGAGACCCCTCTGGTGGCTACCAGCGGCAATGGACCTCGTAGCTTACTAGATGCTTACAATATCGTTGCCGAATACAGTTTTGCCATCTGTCGTAGTGGTCTAGTAACTTCGACCTCGTAACAGGGTATCGCTGGTAAGTTTGCTGAATCCAGCCCCAGGCCTTCTTCCCGCTTTTCTTGGTATACATGGTGACAGGGCAGGGCAGGGCAGCGTGCAGAGGGTGGCAGGGTGGTAGGGTGGCAGGGTGGCAGGGTTGGCTGGAGGTGGTGGTGGTTGTTGCTCCGGTATGGTGAGAGGTGTGACGGCAGTGTGTCCCGCTGGTCCTTATATACCCCCCCGTACGACGGTGCCGCGTCTTCCCACCAACCCGCAGTGCGGCGGTGTTGCCAGATGCGCCCGGACGAACGTAAACTTTCCCGTTTGACGGGAATATTTTACTCACGTCTGACGGGCGAGCGGTTACGTCTGACGGGGCTGCTCCCGTCCGACGGCCGTGGTGGGCCGGACGGTCGTAAAAGTTCCCGCCTTTTGACATGAGGGCGAGCCCCGACTGTGATTCGAATTTCAAAACATACCACTTATAACATAAACTTATTATGTAATAAAATTACATACATGTATTACTATCTGTAAGGATATATGCTGCTTTAATAAAGTGGGGGGAATTGGTGTAGTGTTCCGATGTATCGCTTGAACGAGGGTTCAGGTTCATGCGACGTGACTCGGTATAGAGAAAATGAATAAAGCGCCAGATACTGCCTGGCAGCCTTCGCAAACGCTCCTTGTTTCTTTACCCGACACTACAGTTTTCTCCTCAGTTGTAGAGGTGAGCATGACTTATTTGCGTTGTTGTTGTTGTTGTTGTTGTAGATTGACATCCACGGATGAATGACGTGGGCCATGCAGCCATAAAGGTGGCCCACAGGTGAATGCGTATCCAGTGAATCGGCAAATGAGGACCCCGCTTCTCACCAAGGTGGAAAGTCTGACTCGCCCGCGTCGCGAAGCGTCAGAAGCACCCCACCCTGATATGGCGACAGGGATCTGTTCCATACACACATAAAAAATTTAAAAAAGAAAAATAAATAAATATATATATATATATATATATATATATATATATATATATATATATATATATATATATATATATATATATATATATATATATATACATATATTGATATATGGCCCACGGTGTTGGAGGCCAAGTCTCAGTAGCAGAGGGAGTCTAATTGACGCGCATGTAGCGACGTATTAGAGGCACCCTATTGCTCTTTGGAGTTGGGGTGCACCTACCAGGACAGGAGTCAAAAGACTCAGCTCAGCGAGGTGGTGGCTGGTGCGTGACTAGCCTGGCAAGTGCATCATGGGAAGTGTTGGCTAAGACGTCTTTGGCGGCAGCGTGACCCCTGGCTAACATATCGGAGGTCGCTCTACAGTCCATAACGTAGTGCTTTAGTGGGGACACTGTTTCGGCATCGCAGTGGCAGCATGCTAGGGGCAGAGTGCCTTTTATTTCTGCGAGGTATTTGTAGCCAATTCTGACTCGGTGCAGCGCGTTCCTCGTGTTCCTGCCGATGTTTCTTGGAAAGGGCGTGGTGTTAGTCATGGTGATGTTGTACCAGTGCGCGCTTGAGGTAGGGTTAGTGATCCAAGGGCGGAGACAGGTTACGGCCAGTTCGTGGCTAAACCTCCTGACGGAAGCCTTGATCTGGGAGATGCTGGGCGGAATGGGCGCGGTAACCTGGGGAAGACTGAGCGCCTCCTTGGCCGCTAGGTCAGCCGCTTCGTTGTCAGGTATCCCTGTGTGGCTCGGAACCCAATTTAGGTGTACGTGGCGGCCGCTGTCGTGGATGTTTTTGACGGTCGCCAGGACAGAGGTGATCAGGTTGATCACGTTGTCCTTAGGGGACACAGTCTGAAGTGCCTGGATTACGCCCAGACTGTCAGTGTGGATTGTGACGTCGATGTCACGGGGTTGTGCGAGCTGGAGTGCTCGTAGTATGGCAAGGAGTTCAGTCTGTAGAGTAGAGGAGTTGTCGGGTAGGCGGTAGAGGGCTGTAAACTCGTCGTGGTGGACGGCTGCGGCTGCGGTCCATGTTGTTGTGTCTATGGAGCCGTCTGTGAAAAAGACGTCAGCTGCATAAGTCGGAGCAGATCGTACTGACGCCCTTGCCTCTGATGCCAGCTCTGCCGGTGACAGGTCGGCTTTTGATTTGGCGAGCTTCCGCGCAGAAAAGTGGAGAGGTGGTGCTTCCCAGTGAGCAGGAGTCGAGTAGGTGGGGTGTGGTGGGTCCTGCTGAAAGTAGAGGAACACCTGCTGTGCGTTGAGCGCCTCTATGTTATTGGGCATTTTTATGCCCCAGGTGTTCTTCCGGAAGAGAGTTCTGTCCTGCCTTAGTGCTTGACCCACTTTTTTCCAGCAGGGTTGTGCTGTGACCGCGCCTGCAGAACTTGGTGACGTGGGAGATGGTGTGAGCAGTTAGCCGGGTGCAGATGGGATACGTGTTTGTTTCGAGGTGGAGGATGTTAGTCTTTGTCCACCTGGGCGCTCCAACCATGATCCTGAGCGCCTCATTTTGGACCGTTTCAAGTGCTCTGGCCTGTGTTGCTGAAGTGAGTGAGAGGCAAGGGGCCCCATAATCAATGAGGGAACGGATCGCCTGCACGTAGAAAGTGCGGAGGACATCATAATTGGCTCCTTCGTGAAGGCCTGTCATGATTCTTAGGATCCGGATCCTGGATTTTGCCCGTTCCTTAGTAGCGGCCACGTGTTTCTTGAAGGTCAGCTGGGAGTCTAGCCAGATGCCGAGATAGGGGAAGCTATTAACCCAGTTTATGTTGGTATTCTGGAGCTTTAGGGGGGGACGTGATGTCTTGGAACCAAAGTGAACGGTCTTGGTTTGTGTAGTGTTTATTTTCAACCCAAAGTCGACGCAACTGTTGCCGACGGCGGTAATAGCCGTATGTGCGTTCTGAGCGTGCCATAGTCCGGTGGTTATCAGGGCCAGGTCATCCGCATAGTCCAGGATCTTGGTGCATGGACCGAGGGGAAGCGAAACCAGGTTCTCCACCAAGATGTTACAGAGAAACGGGCTTAAAATGCTCCCCGGGGGCGTGCCGTTTTCAAAGGTGGCGAGGTCGGACAGGGTGCCCTGAAAGGTAACTATTGCTTGCCTCTCGCTCAAGAAGTCCTGGGTCCACCTCAACAGTCTGCCTTGAACGCCTTTCTCAGCTAGAGATGCGAGGATGACTGGGCCACTTGCCATCTCAAACGCTTTCTCCAGGTCCATGAAAGTCAACACGGCTTTCCTGTCAGAGATGGTTGAGAGCATCTCTGTCATGCAGTCCGTTGTGCCTTTGTTGGCAGTGCAGGCATATATGTGGTTGTGTAAGCTGCCTACCTGCCATTGAAGTCGTGTGAGGATCATTCTCTCAGCTATCTTGCTAAGGCAGCTGAGGAGAGAGATGGGGCGTGATTGGGTAGGGTCTCTGGGTTTGGGAATGGGAACAATGACTGCCTGCTTCCACGCCGGGGGGAGTCTGCCTGTTGCGAAGGAAATGTTGATTAAGTGTAGCAGTTCCTCGTGTGCCTTGGGACCAGCCTTCTTGATCATGCTGTAAGTGATCTTGTCAGCACCTGCCACCGTGTCCTTGCGTGTCTTGAAGGTATCTCGCAGTTCTTTGATGGTGAAAAGGGACTTCCGTAAGAGCTGCCTTGGAGCAGGAACGACTAACGGCGGCTATTCTGGCTGGAAAGAGGCGTCGCTGAGTGTCTTGAACAGCTTGGGCATATAGTGCTGTGCTGCTTCTGGCGGCGAAGGATTGTACGAGGCGGTTAGCTTCATCGGCGGGGTTGGGGTGAACGGCCTGTCGGACGGAGGCTTTTCCCGATATCATGTGGATCTTTTTCCACATGGCTGAGAGGTTGGAGCTGTGGTTGATGGAGGAACACCATTTGAGCCATTTTTGCGTTTTGATTTTGCGCGTAGCTTCCCTTGCTAACCTTATGGCTGCTCGTAGGAGTGTTCTGGTTTCCTCTGTGTTGTGGCGCCTGTATAGCTTTCTGGCTTGGTTAATTTTCCGGTTGTACTCCCTGACCTCAGCGTTGTAGTACCATCGATCTTTGTGAAGGACTAGACCGGGCTTAGTGAGCGGGATAGCAATGTTGGCAGCTTCGTGAAAAGCCGCCGTGAGGCGGTAATCGGCCTCTTCGAGGGAGTCAGGGGTCGGGGTTGAGGCTAGGATATTGGCAATCGAATGTTCAAAGGTGTACCAGTTAGCCTGGTTTAAATTCCATTTTGGTGGAGGTGGGGGTCGTGTCCGTTTCCTGGTTTGGAGTCGTGTGCAGGAGGCAAAGTGGTCGCTGGCTAGGTGTGGGTGAAGTTCCCATGTGGCGTCGCGGTTTAAGTCCTGCGAGACAAACGAGAGGTCTAGGACACCCCCGGCGATGTGTGTGGGCTCGCCTTTGTTGAGAAGGATCACCTCTGGCACGCTCGTCATGGCCTCAGCAATGTGGTGATCGCTCCTGTTTGTTCACCCGTGTGAACCGATGGCTTCGTGATGCGCATTGAAGTCACCGCCGACGAACATGTGGGAAGTGGTGCAGAGACTTATTTGCTGAGTGAAGCGCTATTTATTGATGAAGTCTGCCTGCCACGCAGCCTAGTGGCGGCGCTGATTGGTAGATAGCTTCTGCTTCTCGTCTCCGTGAGTGAGAGACGCTTATTGGTTGTTGACTCCTCGCTTTGCTTCTCTGTGAGTAGGCAGGTGAAACCTGCAGACCCAGGGAGGAGAATAAAACTACAAATTTATTACAAAAACAAGAACACCAGCTACCTCCTTCTCCGTAACAGCCCAAGCCAGACGAAGGAGACAAAACAAAAGTCCCATGTCGAATATAAGATCACATGCAAAAAAGGAAACTGTGAAGTCCTCCCCTCATCCTACATCGGCATGACGACAACGAAGCTGTCCATACGTCTTACTTGCCACCTAACATCCGGAGCCCCAAAAAGTAACCTATTAGAAAAACATGGCATCATCATCACAAGAACATTTCTAGAAGAAAATACAGAATTGGTCGACATGTGTGCAGTTGTGCGGCGACTCCCAATTCTAGAAGCACTATACATAAAAGAGACCAATCCCAAGCTTAACGTACAGGCAAACGACCTACAAGCTCTACCAAGCATGAAAAGAACAAAAGCAAATAACAACCTACTCACAGAGAAGCAAAGCGAGGAGTCAACAACCAATAAGCGTCTCCCACTCACGGAGACGAGAAGCAGAAGCTATCTACCAATCAGCGCCGCCACTAGGCTGCGTGGCAGGCAGATTTCATCAATAAATAGCGCTTCACTTCGCAAATACGTCATGCTCACCTCTACAACTGACGAGAAAACATCTTCCACATGCTGCTGAAGAAGGGTTCTTAGATCCGAAATAGTGATACAGCAAAAATGACATGCTACGGCGAGGTCATACAAGTGATTACAAAAGAGAATAAGACACTCATAAGACAGAGAGAAAATATCTTTAAAAAGATGATAAACGCTGAACTTTTATCATACTTTTAGCGAGATCTGTCTCAGAGAAAATGTCCTGCCCGTATATACTCTCTCTCTCTCTCTCTCTCTCTCTCTCTCTCTCTCTCTCTCTCTCTCTCTCTCTCTCTCTCTCTCTCCTCTCCTCTCTCTCTCTCTCTCTCTCTCTCTCTCTCTCTCTCTCTCTCTCTCTCTCTCCTCTCTCTCTCTCTCCTCTCTCCTCTCTCCCTCTCTCTCTCTCGCTCTCTCTCTCTCTCTCTCTCTCTCTCTCTCTCTCTCTCTCTCTCTCTCTTATATATATATATATATATATATATATATATATATATATATATATATATTCATGTAGTTGTATTTTACAGGGCCTGAGCAACGCTCGTATGGTACCGTCTCCATATCAACATTTATTTTATCATTCATCCTTAGTGCTTAGTGTTGGGGGAAGCCACCACCCCGGGAGATGGGTCACAAACCCCGGCTAACACCCTAACCTAATTTACCTTACATAAAATAACCTAAAAAACAGCCCCAGAGCGTGATATATGTTCAGAGCAGCAGCCCGCATCGTTTGTTTGCATCCACCGAGTTCTGCGCATGCGCTGGACCAACCAGCACGGCGGATCTTAAGGGGTGCGTTTGAGAGGAAGAATTTGAGTTCGAGACGCTCAAACTCTCTCTCAAACGCCTGTGCGTGACTCGGGCGGGCCGTTCGAGTGGCCAGCGAGCGGGAAAGCCACAGACGTTGGGCGCTCTGCGAGGTGTGACGTCATGACAACAACAATGGCCGCCCAAACAGAGACGAATTTGAGACTAATTTATGCTATTTTTGCCGATTACAGTCGAAAGACTACAATGGTATCCCGCAGCATGCATTGACATGCACTGCTAAGTACTGTACTGAAGCCTACTTATAATTAATAATGAAAATACAGTATATAGGAGTGATAATTAACGACATTATAGTGGTCCAATGAACAGTGGAGGGAGATAAATTTATTCAAGTTCACAATGTATCCCCTTATATAAGCATTAGGTATTTCCTAGTATATTTTTGGTATATGTGCAGTTTAAACCAATACAAGATCGGTGGTTTTAGATATCCTGAACGTGTCATTCTCATCATAAGGAGTAATTCTAACCCCTAAAATAGCCGGCAGGATATATGTGCAGTTTAAACCAATACACGATCGCTGGTTAAGTATCCTGAACGTTTCGTTCTCATCGCTAAAGAGTATTTATAACCCATACAAAAAATTACACAAGGTGGTCTTGGGGAGTGAGTTAAGGTTGCGTAATCAATGCCCAGGTTTGGTTTGTTAACTAGTGGTGGGTTTTGGGGGAGAGCAGCTCCCCCAGTTATGCCAGGAGAGTATTGGTTAAAACTGCACATTTACCGCCGGCAGGAATAAACAATTAAACAGTAACGATTTAATTAAGGGGAGTCTGGAGGTTAGCGAAACTCCCGGCCTCAGTGAGCTAAGGTTATGTAATCAATGCCCAGGTTAGCTAGGTTAGTTTAGGTCTGGGTGGTGTAGCCCCGTCAGTTTGGTAAATCTTAAAAACAAAGGCTCCACCCTCTATCTTCTTCTTCTTCTTCTTCTTATAGCCAACAAGTTTGGGGACATGGTGGGGAACCGGGATTTTTGGGTGGGGGAGCACACACATAAGGAAAATATGGCCCAACACAAAAAATCACTAAACTAGGGATATTTCCATAGTTCGTGAACTTTATCGGGGAAATATTTCCCCGATTAAATCTATGTACTAGTGAAATTTTCCTAGTTTATGGATTTTTTGTGGGGAGCCATATTTCCCTTATGAGTGTGCTCCTTTTGTTGGAGAGCACACATATAAGGGAAATATTTCCCCGATAAAGTCCATGAACTAGGGAAATTTCCCTAGTTTGCTGATTTTTTTTGTGGGGGGCCATATTTCCCTTATGTGTGTGCTCCCCCACCTAAAAAAACCCGGTTTCCACCATGTCCCCACGCTTGGTGGCTATAAGAAGAAGAAGATAGGAGGTTGAGCCTTTATTCAAAAGATGACACACTCTACAGACTTAACCTAGCACCCTTCTTCGAGCCCCTCGTGCTGTGCACTAACCTAACCTAACCTAACCTAACCTGCCCTAATCTAACCTAACCTACTCTAACGTAACGGGGGGTTCCGCCCCCCCTCGACCACCCCCTAGGCTATACCTACTACTTAGATTCGCACTACTTTCTCAAACTCGTCGTCCATTGCGCATCTCGCTGGACTTATTTTTTCTCAAGAACCGGAAATTTAATATCGGCCATGTAGGTAAAGTAAGGATCGGCACTCATTAAAATATAAACAGATGGGTTAAGGACAGTAAGTATAATACGTAGAGCCAACATTTGGGTGAGCTTAGCCTGGAGCCCTTGTTTTTAAGATTTTCCGCCAGTTATTTCAGAAGAGTATTGGTCAATAGGGAGTATTGGTTGGAAATGCATATTAACCCTATCTTTTGCTGTGATTTCAATTATTTATACCTTTTCATTATACATAAATACTGTATACCCCTTAATCTTAAATACCTATTCTTCACCCACCAGTTAGGGTAGGTTAGGGTATTAGGTAAGGATGGAATTTTATTGGTTATATTTATACTAGTTAAGATGCATATACAGGGCCCGGGCAAGGCTGGCGGAGGAGGTATTTCAGCTCCAGATGTGTAATATGTGGCAGCAATGATATGTGATAATACGATTGATATAATTTAATAGACAGCTACTAAACAATCCATATTTCATTAGTTAGAAAAGCTAGGTTATCTTAATTGAGGTAAATTGAATTAGTTAAGTTGAAAACAATAATGTTTGACAAAACAAAAATATAAGCAATGGGCAGTTCTTCTGTTTCAGAATGACCTGTTGCTGTAAAAATATGCCTTCAGATTATCTCTATAAGTGGCAGGTTAGCTATATAAATGTGTACATAACTCAATGAGTTAAGAGGAGAAAACAACCTGCATATATATTAACAGCATTATTTATCACAGTAATCTGACATTATAAGCGAACATGAAGCATTAGTCAAATCATATTAACACTGTCATATTTTCATTTCATTTCATCTGCCTATTTTCGTCGACAGTTCCAGTTCTTGATCTTGATATTTAGGTACACAGTATATATATTTAAAAAGCTTTTACCAGTATTTCTGCATTCAGAGATTACATACCAGGTGGTATGGAGGTATCCAACAATGAAATGCACTTTATTCTTCATTTGCATTTATTCCAAGTGGAACTGTTACCAAAAATGTCCGCATCGGCGAGTGTACCACGTCGGTGACAGGTCTCAGTTGGTGTTTCTGCGAGAATTCTTATTGACGACAGTTTCATAAACCTGTTCACCTATCCCTACAACCCTACCGCCAATAACACTATAGTCGCCACTGCCCATATATGTCGTCAGGGGCCATATAATATGAATTTTAACATCACTACAGATGCATAATTGTATGTGCCACTAAAGAGGCATGCACAGTAGTTTATATTATGTACCTGTCTTCAGTGGTGCGCATACAAGTCTATAGTGATGCTAAAATTAGTAATATTTAGCGCCTGGCGACAAAAGTGCAGTGGTGACTATAGTGTTATTGACGGTAGTTGGTTGACGGTGCCCGAGATTCGTAGTATTTCACCTCTCTTAGCGACAATTACTATTACAAAAATAATCAAATAGTCGTCAGGTAGCTACAGCGTACGCCATTACACTTCCGTACTGTGCGTGGGCAGATAGAGGGCAGTAGAGGAAAATGGTGAGGTCTTAAGCCCTCAGTCTGAGCTGTGGCGTCGTTGTTTTCATGGTAACGGCGGGGATTCGTTTACATACCACTGCGAGGCGCCCAAAAGCGTTTCATAGAGGAGTATAGAAACCTGAACGGCGCAAGCCGCTCAAATTCTTCTTCTCAAACGCAGCCAACTTATGAGGGTGGCGGCCTCGCGGAGGTATAGGAGTGATGTGACACCACCGCGGTCTTGACCTGGCCCACTTGAGGGGCCAAGATGAAATGGGTTGACTAGAGTGACCCACATCCACGTACTCCCAGGGTGGTGGGCGGAGCTTAGGGCGTCGGGCGTGCGTTGTGATTGGCTCTGGCTTACCCTGCATTATTAGTTACTACATTCAATAAATTTGAAAGGAGGAGCGGACCAAGGCAGGTGAAGTGTTCGCCACGTGACAGGGCGGCCGCCACCACTAGGCACTGGTGTGTATGTGTGTGTTATCATTACATGAAACTGATTCCTTCATTCTTAGTAGATTATATTTTACGTCCTGGCCTTGGCCGTGTAGTGCGTTAGGTTATACATATGTAATATTAACACGTATAGTGTACCGAAGTGTGCACCGGCGTACGTTACCTCAGGCTGCCTGTTATCTGTTATCTCGGTCGGTAAGTTGATAAAGATAACCACACAAGTGATAACAACTGACGGTTTTCCTGGATCCCAACAGCTATTTATCGATGTTCATGCTCGATTATGTGAATGTTACTGCCTTGCATGGCGTGTGTGTGAAGAACCTTGACGATGTGATGAAGCGTTATGCAGAGTATGGAATGTAAACGATTGCCATATTGTAACCATTGCCTAACATACCTACACTAACCCTTTGCCAAGGCAATAGTAATATATTCACTCTTTCTATGTTGTAAACACGGAGGTGCTTTATTGAAGTCATGAAATGTCACTGGAAGCACCGGCAACGGTAGCTTTGTTTTTACGCCTCAGAGTCCTGCTTACCAAACGTCTCCCTTCCTCCACCACTACTTGGGGCCACGGGAGACACAAGTACTCGTTTGTAACATCTTTATCTTGTAGCAAGTAAGAATTATGAGACTGAGGAAGCATTTCACGTGGTACATTATTTGTGTAGTGAAACACATAATTCAGGCTACTGATTCATGGACTACTCACACACACACACACTACACACACACACACACACACACACACACACACACACACACACACACACACACACATACACACACACACACACACACACACACACCTGTGTTATAGGTGTTATGGTTGAACACACTTGTATGTCACTTGTCAATTAAAACAAAATACATAATGAATATCTGCGTGTATACGACAGTGTGAAGGATGTGATTAAACGGTGGGGTTGTGTTTACAAGGTTTTACAGTCGTGGGAAGGGCCTGCTGGGCTAAAACAGTTGATGGTGTTTTATTGTTTTGTTGTTTTAGTTCTGTATATTTCAATTCATGTTTGTTATCTATATATTTCTTTTCATTGAGGTTTTACCGTGATGTGTGCCGGTGCCTGGACAGACAGAGGAGGCGACAACATGATGGACAAGAAGAGACGAGGCCACAACAATATTGACAGGCAGAGAGGAGGCGAGAACAATTACAATAAGATTTGTCCCTAAGCGAGTGCAACCTATCTGCACATTTTTATGTGAGAATGGAAGTGAATACTTGATATTGACAGTGAAGAAGATTAAAACTATATAAATCAACGGATCTAAATTGTTAGATCGACTCAAAGTATTACTAGGCGATAACTTCTGAGATGAAATTCACGACGGTGTGGCGAGTCACATACAGCCAACTACTACTACTACTTTTTCAACTACTAGTAAATTCATAGATACAGTTTACATAGGCACACTCAAACATATGCAATTATTTTGAATCCATAGATGTATGTAGGTATACCGTATAAATATATGCACATTTATATGCAAATGTATGTATGTATGTATGTATGTATGTATAAAATTGTAACAAAAATCACAAAGATGAGAGAAAGCAGCAACAGTTGTAACGTAGGGTCGTGAATGTAATGCATAAAATAAAACTGGGTCGCGATGAAAAAAGTTTGAAGAACTGGCCTAGAGTATCTTCATATAAAGAGTAGTGACAACTCGATTTATGGGCGCCATCTTGCTGCCGGGGCCTCTCCGTTCACTCTAGACACGGTGAAGTACTCAATGCATGACCCTGCAGTATATCATGTTATACATATGTAAATGATATACTTTTATCTTAGGAAATGTTTTGTTCTATAAGATTACACTGGGCAACAACATTTTGGCATTCTTTTGTTTATCAAAATTTGTAACTGTTTATATATGTTTTCGAGTCTGCTGATTAAAAAAAATACCTTATTTTTCTTCTAGCATACATAGTTTTATCATGAATAACGAATACATTATCTTATATAATCTCAAAAATGTAATTATTCAAAAATAGAAAGATACAATGATCATATACACTACATTTCCTAAGGAAATAAATGAAATAAAAACAAAATTGTCTGCTAATACCTGCATTCGAGTCAGTTTATTCCAAAAAATACCTTCTTCTTCTTCTAGCATCAATAGTTTTATCATAAATAAAGACAAAATGAAATGTTTATATACACTACATTTCCAAAGAAAATAAATGAAATAAGAATTGTTTTTGATCTTTCAATGAAGACATACAACATCAGAGAACAACAGATTTCTTTACTACACCTGCTACTAATGAAATTGTGCAATACTTAACGCTAAAAGTGAACACTTTGAACGGGATGTTCTTTTGTGTACCCTAGGGTCATCTCAAATAAAATCCCGCACGTAGTCGCCCATCATAGCTTCATTCCATCTCCCCTGATATCAGATTCTCGTCTCCATAGTTTGAATGTCTTGATGAAACCATTCACCATGCTCTTCCCTCACGTGTCCCAAATTTTTTCTGAAGAAGTCCAAGTGCGAATGCAAGTAACCTTTAGTGACATTCTGCAGCCAAGTTTTCTATAACATACAATCAAATTTTTTACCAGCTCCTTGTAGTTCTCAGACCTGATTGTTTCCCAGGAACCCTTGTACTACTAGCCGAAATGCTTGTCATGCATTTTTTTTACCAACAGTTGACATTTTGTCTTCCAAGTCTTTATATGCCAACATCTGTCTAATTTGTGACCTAATAAAGATGCCACCATTGACTTTGGCCTCAGACATTTTTGGGAACATTAAACGTACATGTTTAAGGGCTTCAATTTCTGGGCTTTATGCTTTGATAAACTGTTTCAGAAGCCCAAGCCTTATGTGAAGTGATGGCAGCTATATCTTATCTCTTTGAACATGAGCATTGTTACGTTCATAGTGTGTACCAGGAGTTAATTCACCTCTGATAGGCCATTCTCTTATGTCATAGTGTTGGTCATCTGCTCTACTATCCCATAGACAGATAAATCAAGAAGACTTTGCATAACCTCCTTGTAGTCCAAGTAGGAATTATAGCATTTTAAGGTCTCAACATTTTATTTACATTTGTGCCTATAGCGCCTGTAGGCAGTGGTGATCCAGGGCTCGTATGGTAGTGTCTGGAGGTTCACTTGCGAGGTGTGATGGTTGGTCCTCGCCCGTGGTGGCGCAGGCAGGATTTTTATAATGACGCCTGTGATTAGAGGCTCATGCCGCCCCCCTATGTGCTCCGATGCACTCGCAATCGAAGGTAGAGTTAATGGGGAGGGCATGTGGGTGTTCTTAGGCCACTCGACGGTGCAGAAAGGTTTTGGTTTTCTTCGGGGATCGAACTCGGGTCACCGAGAACGCCAGACGGAGACGCTAACCACTCCGCTACCGCCTCCCCAACATTCATCCCACTTGTGTCTTGCTTGTCTGATCATGTCCAACAAAATCTTAACATTTTCATAGTCTTCGTTCATGTGAACACCTAACTCTATGACAGTTCAAGCAGCACTGATCTTGCAGCGCGTACAGGAGCATTTATCGTCGCGTCAGTGGCACAAAAACACCCACACGGGCACACACACAGAGGCGCGACGCCTCATTTGCCATATCATATTTTTCCCTATTTTTTTTGCTTTTTTGTGGATTGTTGCAAGTTTTAACAACCCCCTTATATGGTTTAAATACACATAGTTATTATGTTTAATATATATAACATATATAATTATATGCATTCATTAAATTAAATTGGAATATTAAAATGTAATGTTAAATACATATATACGCCGAAATAGCACAGAAAATCTGAAAAAGTGGTCATACTGCTTTTCTATAAAAAAAGATTGATATTGTGGCAAAAGCAATGTCATATTCGTAATCAGCATGTATAAATTAGTAAGGAAACATACCAAACTCAACATAACAAAACAAAAATTCCACAGGTTTATCAAATAAAAGTAGAAGTATCACAGTAAAACACATTAAATAAATGCCATTATGAGATTGAAAAATATGCATGAACTTAAAATTCATTTCAACTCGTTGCCATTTGAAACTTTGTGAAACAACTTATAACATGGAATATATCCATAGCAGCGGGTTTTTATCAGCTTTCCATTGATATATTTAGTTTTCTGATCAATTAATTAGCACCATGCATAAACTAGCATTAACTAAATAAATCGCCGCTCCGCTTGACCTGTGCTCTCTCTCTCTCTCTCTCTCTCTCTCTCTCTCTCTCTCTCTCTCTCTCTCTCTCTCTCTCTCTCTCTCTCTCTCTCTCTCCTCTCTTCTCTCTCTCTCTCTCTCTCTCTCTCTCTCTCTCTCTCTCTCTCTCTCTCTCTCTCTCTGTCTGTCTGTCTTTCTCCTGCATTACGGAGACCAAGACTGTACCGCATAGTCTACTGTAGGTGACGTCTGACTATAGCCAAATAAAGCTTTAGAGTAACCTCAACACTTATACTTTTAACACTCATGGTAATGAATCCTAACACGCTATTACCTCGATTTCTAGCCTCTATACATTGTTTCCTAGGACTGAAGTCTAAGCTTACCCGCACTCCCAGATCTTTCTCAC
>JACEEZ010025327.1:100233-102733 GCA_016584305.1 Chionoecetes opilio | reverse complement strand
TATAGTAATATAGTATATATATATTGTATAGTTATATATAATATATGTATATATATATATATACATATAACTGTGTTAGCTTTATGTCACTGTGTTAGCCATAGCCCAGACTGTGTTAGCCATACCCAAGACTGTGTTAACCAACCCAAGCCTGTGTTAGCCATACCCAAGCCTGTGTTAACCATACTCAAGACTGTGTTAGCCATACTCAAGCCTGTGTTAGCTTAGAAAAATAGAGAAAATAAACTAAGATATATACGAGTTATATAAATACGTAGCATCAACTGCCCAACTCGATTATTTCAGCCCTGCGTAATTTACTTGCGTTATTTATTTGTAGATAGCAAACCCTTAGTTTAGACTCTTAGAGTATTGCTCCCCTTCAGGCTTTCCTGTCAAATTCCATGACAGTTTTTCAATATTGCATGTTTTTTTGTTTTTTTCCATGCCAGCCTCGGTCTGAGGGAGTGAGTGATGGGTGGGGAGGAGTCTTCAACTATGCTATTGTTTAAACCTTTAATCAACACGTAAAAACACCGGTGATAGAAAGTAGTCACACAGGCAGCCCAGTAGGGTTGTTGGCGTATGTTCCTCCTTTGTGATGACAACTTTGTCCGCGTCAGGAAACAAAACTTTTACGTAGTGAGAAAAAAAGACACAGTGAAGTAAAATAAATGATTTATGTTATTCCCTTCCACCATAACCTTGAGTGACAGGCAGGCAGTCACTTTTATCTCTGGGCATCAGTTTAATCTGGGCGGGCATGATAAGACATGCTGCGACACAGTGACATGTTGATGTGTAGCTTTTTTATCAGCCAGTAGTGATAATGTAAGCATAATTTGATAAACACTATTTTTTTTTACATTCGTACCTATAGCGCGTGTAGGCAGTGACCTCCAGGGGTGGGATGGTAGGCTATGGAGGATCACTTGAGGGTTGTGATGGTTGGCCCTCGCCCGTGGTGGCGCAGGCAGGATTTTTATAGACTTCTATTATTAGAGACTCATGCTGCTCCCTGTGTCCTCTGATGCACTCGCCATCGATGGTAGAGTTAATGGACAGCTTGTGGGTGTTCTTAGGCTACTCGACAATTGCATAAATATTTTAAGTGAACTTTGTCCCTCATAGGGGATCGAACTCGGGTTACAGAGAACGCCACTTGGTGACGCTAACCACTCTGCTGCCGCCTCCCCTATCCTGCTATTTACGACTACATACCATAATATAATACATATATCTATTTTTAATAGATAAATACATGACACGGACTTTCCATAACGTATTCACCTGATCCTTGCTCACGGAACATACACACAAACATACAGATAAGTACACTCGCGACCCACAATTTCTAGCCCACCTCTATCAGTGCTGGAGGCTAGTCCTGCGTCCTTTCTGGACGGCGGCCCACTCTATCACGAGGCAACACACGCACAGACATACACATTCTGGACGGCGGCCCACTCTATAACGAGGCAACAAACGCACGAAGACACATTCCTGATGAACCCTTCGAGGCTTCGCTCTTGTTTGTAATTTTTTGTTCATGTTACAGTATGTAGTACCATAATGCTAAGGATCATAGCACATGGGTGATAATGTTACAGTATGTAGTACCATTATGCTAAGGATCATAGCACATGGGTGATAATGTTACAGTATATATAGTACCATTATGCTAAGGATCATAGCACATGGATGATAATCTATATTATTATAAAATTGTATTTTACTTCCAATCGCAAAAAATCTTGTTATAACCATTTATCGTCAGGGAAAGTCCCACACACTGGAGTTATGAAATGAGGATTCGAAGCACAGAGGAACGAGCAGCCTGATAGCGTGGCGAGGGAGACATTCTTGCCGTAGCAATGTGCACACGGCTGCTGAGCCGTTAAGTGTTAACAGTCATCTTTGCATTTGTTGACAAAAGATTATATATAATTATGTCCCTCACCTCAAGACACTAGTTATCATAACATAACTAAACAAAGAGGATATGATAACACTATTAGAGACTGGAAACGTAATTTAACAACGATCATGTTGGTTATTCCCCACAAAAGACTGTCAGACTAGTAACGCTGTAAAGTAACAGTTCTGCTACACTGCGTCATTTTCCGGTGTGATCTGTGACTCCTATTGCCGGTTCTCCGTATCCTGTCATAAGCTGATTGTTCATTGAGTGTATACTAAAGGTCACGTGCACTGATGCTTTATCTTTTATCAGTACAGTTATGGAGGCTTAGCCACTTCACGTCCTTGTATCGCTTGCAAACGCACACACCCGCCCGATGGTCAAGTGGATAGCACGCTGGCGTGCCATTCTGTGGTTAACCGGTGCGAATCCTCGCTCGCTCCAGGTGAATTTTCTTATAATATTTACTTGTATTTGTTTGACCGTGAAGTAGTTATAATTACATCTCAGATTTAAACCGTCACACATCCTGTTTGGTAATTTTTCAATATCATAAAAGTGACCTCCCACTCTCACTCA
>JACEEZ010025327.1:75233-90233 GCA_016584305.1 Chionoecetes opilio | reverse complement strand
GTCTAAAGGTGGGGTTAGGTTAGATTGGTGAGTCTAAAGGTGGGGTTAGGTTAGATTAGTGAGTCTAAAGGTGGGGTTAGGTTAGATTAGTGAATCTAAAGGTGGGGTTAGGTTAGATTAGTGAGTCTAAAGGTGGGGTTAGGTTAGATTAGTGAGTTTAAAGGTGGGGTTAAGTTAGATTAGTGAGTCTAAAGGTGGAGTTAGGTTAGATTAATGAGTCTAAAAGTGGGGTTAGGTTAGTTTATTTTCATATCTCTTATACACTCTTCTTCCTAGTACAAACATCTTATATCTCTGAAAATAGTGATTTGCGACGGAAATTCTGAGTTTCTAGAATCCATTACGGTAAACAGAAACCATAATCCAAATTGGGTTGAGAATTCTGCTCTTAGTGTAAAAATTTACCCAATATTACTTGGTATTTTGGTACTTTCAACCAGTAATTCAGCATGAGCAAGAGGTTAGAAGTACCCTTTTCCCATGTATGTTGATGTGTTAAGAATGATGGTCACATCAAAATCGTCGGAAATGCATAATTTTGCAGTTATTTCCCCCTTTATCCCTGCACCAGGCTTTTCAACCAACACCCAGGTTAGTTTAGTGAACTAGCAGGGGGGGGGGGGGGGGGGCCTTGACCAATGTCCATGTATCTTATCAAACTGCATTTTACCGTTGTATTTAAAGATTTAACTCAAGATTTTCCCCCCACAAATAAGCAAGTAATTGCAGTAGACCTTATCGGTAATATATTTTTATGTATTTTCGGCCTTATGTCATCCCATAGAGTGTTTACCGGTTATATTTTATGTCATCCATATGATATACTACCCTTACAGAACTATTTGTAACTTTACTCGCCCAAAACCCCCCGACAGGTTCCCCCGAGGTACCTGGAAATGTCGCCGATCGGAACTGTCGCCGCCGTCGTCGAGTGTTCCAATTATTGATATTACAGGACCCAATATATACATTTAATCAAGTGTAGCCATGTTTATGAATTCAGGGATGAAATACTATCGTTAGCTTGATCAGTTAGGTTAAAATAGGTGCCAATATCCAGGTTAGGTAAAAATGTCCACGTCGACGAGAGTTCTAGGTTGTTGTTTCGGCGAGAATTCTCATCGGCGACAGTTCCATAAACCGTTCCCGACGGGTCCCCAGGTTTGTTATGGAGGGGGGAATAATTGCAATGAGGCATTTCCGACGATTTCTAATGTGAACATCAATCTTAACACATCAAAATACACAGGAAATGAGTACTTTTGACCTCGTACTCAACTACTGGTTGAAAGTATTAATTTACCTATTACTTATGGTACCGGTCACCCTTTGCTTAATGTTCGTTTTTAAATGTTATGTTACCTGATCCTCGAGGCTGGTTTTTAGCATGTCTATAAGGCGTTAATATATAAATAAATGGGCCTAATGCATGCAAGCCGTCAGCACCAGTAGCTGGTACCTGGCATAGTTGATTTGACTATTTTACATATATCTGATCCCTTTTCCGGCATGATTTATCATTTCTGTCATTAAAATAATAGGTTTGGTAGTGTTTGCCACTTGTCTAAGGCGTTAATCTATAATAATATAAACGAAAGTGTGTGTGTGTGTGTGTGTGTGTGTGTGTGTGTGTGTGTGTGTCTGTCCGCTCTGGGTGCCGCCCCCTGTGGCGGAATCCCCTCATATGGCACAGTTTTGGAATCGGGTCGACCAGGGTTTTNCAGGTTCGCTGTGGCAAACTGTGGTGGGGCGGCAGTGGCTGAAAGGACCAAGCACGTGCCACGGAAGGAAAACCAACATCTAACCTACGCCACTCACTGTAGACCGTGACAGTCCTGTCACAACCAAAGGGCAGCAAATAGGAGATGAATGGCAGGTCGCTGACGAGGTGAGGAGCAGCGTGAGTAATGTGAGGGGTCGGTGAGGGCCGTGCGTGACAAAGTGTGTGTCGGAAGAAGCAGCCGGGCCAGGTCACCACAAGCACATCACACAGCAAAAGGCCCACAGACATCAACACAATAGGAACAGCCCTATCTGAACAACAGCTGTCACAAAACAGAGTGAAAAACTGAGGAAGTGAAAGGTAGTAGCTGCAGGGGTAGCAGTGCGGTGGAGGGAGCACCAGGTGGCATCATGAGCCTAACTGAGAATCCGAACACCACAGAAAACGGGATCTTCACCTATAGACCGCAGGTGTCACGATAAAAATCCAATCTGTGCCAACAATGGGCGAGGGCCAACCATTACGACCTTCAAGAATGTGCAGGGGCAATCCACTTGAGCCCTAAAAAAAAAAGTCGCTTACAGGCGCTATAGGCTCCAACGTAAAATAATAATAAAAAACAGACCACCCTAAAAGAGTTTTACCGTCCTCTATGCGGGGAATTTAGATGTACGGGATTTTTTGTTGTTTGCTTTTTTCAGATTTTTTTTTGGTCCCAAATGATGATATATAAAAAAAAGGGTATATCTTCACAACGTCAACCTAAACTTAATTTTACATGGTTGTGGTTATTGAAGATTGAAGGTAAATATGTAATCATGATTTTAACAAGGTGATTGCTTGATTTTGATTAGTTTAAACATAAATTTACGTTGTATTTTGAAATGAAACGGTGAGAGGATTTTTTTTAGAAATGGAAAGAAAAAGAGGATTAGGAATGAAAACTATAAAGAGAAGAAGACTGAAGTTAATAATATCTCACCCCATTGACAACAGATGCCAGTGTTCCGGTTAAAGTGCCATTTTCCAGTACATTGCCGTACAGGAGATCCGGAGGCACCATGTACTTGTAGCTGCGGAATTAATGGAACAATTATTGATTGATATCAACATCAATATTAATGCCATTATCTGTAATATCATCATCATAACTTTAACTACGATCAGCATAGATGATATCTCTCTCCCTCGCATCACAGATGCCCTCGGCCTTTCTCTCTCTTTCGCTCTCTCTCATAGAGAGAGAGAGAGAGAGAGAGAGAGAGAGAGAGAGAGAGAGAGAGAGAGAGAGAGAGAGAGAGAGAGAGAGAGAGAGAGAGAGAGAGCAGAGAAGAGAGAGAGAAGAGAGAGAGAAGACGAGAGAACGAAGAGAAGAGACGAGAGAGAGAGAGGAGAGAAGAGGAGAGAGAGAGCGAGAGAGAGAGAGAGAGAGACGAGAGAGCAGAGAGAGAGAGCAGAGAGAAGAGGACAGAGAGAGAGACGAGAGAAGAGAGAGAGAGAGAGTTATATAAAGCGCTAAATATGCTCTGATTGAGTTAATCAATATAAATGATAATATTGATTATGATAATAATAATATCAATAATACTAATTACAATTATAACAATAATGGTAATAATAATAGTAGTACATTGTAATAGTGATAATGATAGTAACAATACGATGAAAATTAAATAAATGATTAAAATTGTAATACTAATAGTAAAAACATTGATACCAAAGATAACTATGATGATAATGATGATAAAAGTTATCAATATTATTGCAATTGTTATTATCGTTTTGCTCATTATTGTCATTTTTATCAAAAGTATTATAGTTATTATTATTACTATCATTAGCGTTACTATACAGCTGAACGTCATTTATCCCACCCAACATAGCTCAACGAAGGCAGGTTAAGGGTAGGATGCATACGTAAGAGGCAGCAAATGTAAACTTGGGCGAATATTGCTTTGTAAGAGATGTCGAGTCGGTGTGTGTGTGTGGTTGTGGTGTGTGTGTGTGTGTGTGTGTGTGTGGTGTGTGTGTGTGTGTGTTTGTGTGTGTGTGTGTGTGTGTGTGTGTGTGTGTGTGTGTGTGTGTGTGTGTGTGTGTGTGTGTGTGTGTGTTTGTATATGCGTGCGTGTGTGTGTCCAATGGCCATGAGGGAATATGACACTGAAAATCGTCGGTGATACATGTTGATTATTATAAGTCCTCAAAGAAGAAGACGGACGACTGATGTACAATCTTACAATCGTACAATAGGTTGGAAAAAAAACCCATGCAGGAAGACAAAAAGAGGGAAAAACTAATAAAAAAGAAAAAAAGATAGACAAGATAGACAAGGAGACACTCACCAGAAACCAAGTTGATGCGAAATTATATCCAGGATGGACGAGAGTGTACCTCCAACCTTAAGATTTGGCCCAGGGCTGAGGATGGCCACATGAGGCAGGTACTGAAATGGCATTATATTGTAGTAATAGATGCAGTAGCGATGGCAGCAACTGTTAAGGGATAGGTATGGGTGTGGCACATTTTATAAACAAGTTTCATCCAGTTCATTATTGCAGTATCATTAGTTTATTCAATAATAAAAAAAACCATTACTTGTTCATTACAATATAAATATATTTAGTAGAGGGCAGATGTTGTTTTTTAGATTAAACTAAAATTGACACCTGCAATAGGCACACAAGGCAGGGAGCTGCGGAACCTTGCCACCCCTCATTGAGGCAGAAATACACTAGAGAGTGTCAGTTTTAAAGTGGACGGGGCGGCAAGAGATTTACTACCGTTTTCGTCACGAACTGTGTATATATATATAGTATATATCTAATATATATATATATATATATATATATATATATATATATATATATATATTATATGGTTAGGTTGACACAATTATTCTACTCAATTACCATTGGCGTATCTACCCCTATCCTCACGATACGCAGCACCACATTTTAACTTTCCAGCAGTAAAACAGTGAAGTGTGGTCTTCCTCATCATAGCTACACGGTGAGTATGTGAGCAATTACTCCACGAAGAAATTGGTACCTTTACCAGAACCATAAATATCGTGGCAGCAAGTGGCACGAATGGCTATAATTATAATTATCAGTGTAATGAAGGGTAAAATATTGACCACTCTGTGCTGGAGTGGATTTTGTGAGGAAATGATGTGGCAGTTGCGATGCAACAGCCCCGTAACTAGTAATAGCTGTGTAGTATAGAGTAATAGTATATAGTATAGTGGAAAGGGGATGACATTATATTTCTAACATATTGTTACTATTTCCTATAATCGTATACTAGTATTACACAGAAATAACCATACTGATGCTAATACTAATACTAAAAGAATAAGAATAATGATGGAAATAATTTAAAATAACAATGTAAGAGTATTAAAATTGCCACTACTGCAACAACGCCTACTTCTACAACTATTTGCTACTATACGTTTACTACTCACTGCTATGCCTAACTACTACGACTAAAACACTGCTACTAATATAACAACCATATGATAATGATAATTATAATTAATTAATAACACTAGTATGATAATGATTGCAATATAATAAAAAGATAGTTATACCAATATAAGAATAATGATACTTGTAATGACAATAATTGTGAATAATATCAATAATAATCATATATAATAAAGCTAATAGTAATATAATATAACAAATTCATCATAATTAATCATTATTATGAAAATATAGTAAAAATACAAGAATACTAACAATATCAAGTAATAAAATAATACTATAATGTTAATTTGTTAAGCTCCGGACGCCGCCGCCTCCGCTAACTCCCGAGGGGGGATGAAGGAAATTGCGTGCCGCGGATCTCAAACGGGGGTGTTGATATACGTAGCCTCCTGTTGTTCGTCCCCCCACCCGCTATGGTTCTTCCAATCGGGTCGCTGGTCGTGGCATGACAATTACCCCCGGCACCTCTACCTGCAGGTGCTGGGTTGGGCTTTATCTCACTTGTACCGGCAGGTACGACGGGGCAGTGCCGCGTAGCTGCGGATATACGGGACCTTACCTCCCCAGGCTTATAACGCCCCGGGCTTTACCGGTGGGCGACCCTCCCTGTTCCCCCCCGAGGCCCCTAGCTTGCATAGTTTGCCCGGGGTCAATCCATTATCGCCCGCCCCTGTCCCATGCACTGTCAATCATATAGATACATCACCACTGCTGTCGTTCGCCTTCAGGAAGACCTGTATGTGTGCCAAGAGGTCCTAAGATCCTGTTTGCAGGTGCCTCGTAATGCCCCGGGGTTTCCGGGGGGGAACCTCAGTGAAGCCTCCTGAAGGAGGTATTTTAGTACGCGTTGTAGCTCGTAGGAGTTTCAACCTCCAGCCCACGCCCGCCCCTATTGCCTGCCCCCAGCGCCCAGTGGCTTCCCTAAGAGACCTGAAGAGAGGCCACACGGGGTAGGTAGTGGAGACGTCATGGTCTCGTATAGTAGCACTTCCCTACCACATGGGGCAAAGTGAGGGCGCCCCATGGTTGCCCCACGGCGGTTCCGGGAAGCCATGCGGCCCCAGGAGAATCACCACCGGGGCGGGCAGTGCTGCAGGGACATCTTGGTCTCGTAGAGTTGCACTTCCCGCCCTGGGGTTATGCGGGGTATTCCTTAGTCGTCCCGTCGAAGCTCCGTCTTCCCTGGGGCAAAGTGAAGAGCCACAGGGGCAACGCCGAGCGCCGCTATTTGCCCTGCCGTGGCCCCTTCATCTCAGGAGCCCAGGAGGAACACAGGGGCAAAGCCACCAGGGCAGGTGCCTGGCAGGACGTCGGGACTTAGTAGAGATGAGTTAGCACCTGCCCCAGAGGACAAGCGGTGTGGCGGGCGTCGGGCGTCTGGTCATGAGTTTAGTGCTCCTTGCACAAAGACACTAGTCTCGTAAGATATCCCGCGACGCACACATACGTGTGGCCACACCCGAGGATATATAGAATCTGCCCTTCTCTCTCCTGTCTTCAGGGGGAGGGAGACCCGGCGTGTGGTGGGTACATGTCGAAGGTTATTTCAGTGCTGACATAAGTGTGAAGTGATGGCGTGAATTGAGGGATGAAGATTCAGCACTCTTCCTCCTTCTCCTCGCCTCCTCACCTTCTCACTCTCTCACACTCTCCCTCAGCTTCTCACTTTTTCTCTCTCTCTCTCTCTCTCTCTCTCTCTCTCTCTCTCTCTCTCTCTCTCTCTCTCTCTCTCTCTCTCTCTCTCTCTCTCTCTCCCCTCTCTCTCTCTCTCTCTCCTCCTTCTCCTCCCCTCATCTTCTCTTTCGCCGGGGACGGGAGGGACCCTTAGCTGTGGTCAGCAAATGTGCAGGTGGGCGCCGGCCATCCCTTCATAGGGCTGATAAGGAAGAGTGTTGTAAGCACAAAAATCATTGCGTCTTTCCCTATCTACCCCCGTCATCAGTACTCTGCCCCTTCCTTCCTTCTCTTTCCCTTCCCCCCTTTATTCCTCTTTCCCTCCTATTCCTCATTCTCCCAACTCTCCAGCCCTCACAGACTGCATTTACAATTTCAATGTCACACATATGCTTGGTGATATTATCATCGACCCCATTACAATCTAATCTGAAGGAATAGCATTTGGCGTCAACATTTCGTAAACAATCTCTGTGATACCACATTTCATATGCAGCGGCATCACCAACTTCATGCAACAGTGACAGGTTTGCTCGGACTTTGTCGTCACGTGTGTTCGCTTTTTTGTCCACAAACCGGGTCCCATCGTATCTGTCAGGGCAAGATGCAACTCTCCATCTGTCGGATTGTCACAGAGAAACGCACAGGACTTGGTCTTTGGCTCCATTGGGCGACACCTGCGAACACGTCTGACAGAATCCTTATCATGTGCCAAGGATGGACGTCCGAGTTTAGGTAGTCGCATTTGTGATTCACTAGATGATGTTTCACAAAATCTCTTTTCGGCTCTCTCCAGCATACCTTTGTGCACTACGAGTTTGTAACAGTCTTTGTGGTAATGGATGTTTTCCGTATCAGATGCAGACAACTTTGACAGATTTCAGCCAGAGGGATACTGCGTTTTCATACTGGCTCGCTTCTCGGCAAAGTTCTTNACGTCTGGACAGGAATTTCCTATCATCGTGGCACGGGAAAACTTGGCTTTGGCTCCATTGGGCGACACGCGAACACGTGACAAATCTATCATGTGCAAGGTGGACGCCGAGTTAGGTGTCGCATTGGATCCTAGATGATGTTTCACAAAATCTCTTTCGCTCTCTCCAGCATACCTTTGTGCACTACGAGTTTGTAACAGTCTTTGTGGTATGGATGTTTTCCGTATCAGATGCAGACAACTTTGACAGATTTTCAGCCAGAGGTGCATACTGCGTTTCTCCATACTGTGCTCGCTTCTCGGCAAAGTTCTTTTGTTACCAATAGAATCTGATGTACATTCTGTACAAAGGTTAGTAGCCCTTCCGCTTGCCTTTATCGCAAATGATGCAGGTGAGTGAGTTCATTGTCACGTCCGTTATAGTGAATCTCAACAGGCCTCGCTTCGAAACGGGTGAACTTTTTCATAAGTGCATATCTGGAAATACATAAACAATTATCAAGTTAAAATATATACCAGCATCCGTTCGAGCATTCAAGATCAATATGGTGTAGGCACATATAGTTAATTGGCATCATCACTGGAAAAAAAAGAAGAACATTTTAATATCTTAGCCTAGTCCACAAATTGCTAAAGAAAGATTGGACTCGATTCGACGGGTTTCGACTTGAGATATTTCTCAACGAACAAATGACTGCATAGAATATTATTAATTTACTGTAATTCATTAGCTTTGTGAGTTATTTGTTTCGCATCCAGTTAATTAGAATAAGTTTATTATAGGTGCTGACAAAATCGTAGCTTAGTTCAGAGACGGCGGATATCTTGGTTCACCGACTCTGCATGTACAAATAACATAGTTGTTAATACATCAATAATTATTCCAGATATCAACTAAATATTTGGTACATAAATGAATGATATGAGGAAGACACCTGATTTTTTTCATAAGTTTCCTATTAATATTTTGAGATAAAAATAGTTATATCAATATTAGCGCTTTCATTTCGGGCGATAAACTGCGAAATGACGGTAGCCCCCTTTAAGCCCCCACAAAAACCCAAATTCCCAAAAGTTAAATTGCCACCCAAGTTTTTCTGTCTACTAAGACCCTATAGATGGCATTTAAACAATAACACCGCTTTTGGCACGCTATTCCCACGGGATCACATTTCAGGTACACGGCGAACCTGACTATAACCAATCCATCCATCGGGTACTGCTACTACATAGCCCCCGTGTGTGTATGTAATACATTTTACGTTATAAAGTGTGTAAAATTGTGGGTTACGGTGTGCACGTTGCACACAGTTGCCGTGCACAAAACAGTTTTTGGCATTTGGCGGTCTAAATACTGGATAAAAGAGCGGATTTTGGACCGAGTATAAGGCAGGATTTTTGTAGCACTACAACTTTGCTGCTGTGACTTTTCCCGTATCTATACGGGAAGTGTTATAAAAAAAACTTCAAAACTGTTCTTTGACTGGCAGGGTTCTGTGAAAAAAATATATAGAACAATTATTATTGTTCTTCGCATGATGTACAATTGGTATTGAGATCATTTTTACGTCTGTAGGACAATAAAACTCTACCAAATTTGTGGCAGCTTGAAAATGTCAGAAAAACTACCTTTATTGCGTTACCCAATTTTTTACTATGAAACTATTGACCCTAGACCAAAAATGGCATGAATACTTTTTGTTAAGCTCAACGAGATCTACCCTAAGCATCTATCCGTTTCTTTTTTGCTTAACAGATTTTTAGATATAATCGTTTTATATTTAGCGCCTCCTTGTGCCGTTCAATAACCAGCAGCTTATTGATGCACCATACATCTATCTTTTATCCGTCTAACATAGTGTTATGTCTTGATGGAGAGCGTGTCTGCAGGAATCGTATTCCACTTTGAAAAATGTACATTTCTTATGCCGCGGTCACATGAGCAATTTTTGCGTCAATATTCAGGCTGCAATTATTCAGCAAAGGCAACACCTTGTCGTGTTTTGGTCACACGGATTTTCAGAGGTAGCAATAATTTGAATGGCAATTTTGGCTTCTCAAGATGTATCTGAAGAAGCATCTTTGGAAAAATAGGGAGAAATAGGGAGAAACTGGTTCACAAATAAGGTGGTGAATGATTGAAATGGATTCTTGTTTATGGCAAGTGCGTCAGACGTAAAACAAGTCAACAGTCCACATCAAAGTGATCAATAATAAGTTGGTATCCCCTAAAAATTTTAGCTATTAATAGACCGTCAACAAAGAAAATGTTTTACCAGCCATAACTCATTTAAATTTTTCTTGGTGTTTTGTATCCTTCAAATCGCTTAAAAACACGTACAAGAATGTACAGGGCTTCACAATTCGTCTTAATCGGTTCTTGTTACTATGTAGCTATGTATTTCAGCTTCTGTATATTGAATTAGAGCGTGCATTAAAAATAAATGTCAAATAATATGCGTTTGGGTGGGAATATTGCAGCAATTTGTCTTGCGGCAACTTCGACAAAGACCGACACGTCCGTCATCATAAATTGTCATTAGAACTCGCAATTATATCCGAGTTTGGGCCGCAATTGCGTTGCCGGGTGTAATATTGCCAGAAAAATTGTCCGTGTGACCGCGCCTTTATTCGCAAGAGTTTTACGCATGTATGCAATTTTCCCTTGATTTCTGGAATATTTCTTTTCGAGTAATATGCCTTAAAAACAAATTAATTCGGTCATTTATCAATGTAATTTAAATCTGCTTATACCACAGGGAAGCCTGTTGAAATCTGGATTTTTTCTACTGCATAAAGTTTTCTCGTGGCTAATACGGTTCTTGAGATATTATGGAAACATTGCTTCCCCCATTTTCCGCAGCCTCGTACTACATTCCACGGCTAACTTTTTTTCTTTTTTTACCGAACAATGGGGGTCCTACTAAATACCGTCAACACGCCGTCAACACCTCCAATATACATTTTAAATCGACAAAAGAGGCATAGAACTGTAAAGTATGGGCTAAAAGAGAATATACATTGGTTTGAGGTTACATTTCTTTTATGAAAATTGGGTTTATTTCACGCGAAAAAATTTATCTCTAAGCAGCATAGCCGTTGGCCGCCATCTTGCCTTCTCACGTAGCTTGGACTGTACCATTCATGTATGGGTGTGCAGGTAATGCAATTATCATGCCAACAGAGGGCGCCTTGCTGCAGCTGATGGCTGGGTGGTGATGGTGCACATGGATCATAAAACTGTGAGTTGTGTTATTTCAAATTTATTTTAAGTAATAAGTCATGCATTTTATTGAAAGGTACAACTTGCCAAAGGCCTATTTGAGTAGGAAAGAATGTAGTATCCAGACAGCACTTCAGCGGTGTTGTGCAGATTCTATCATTTGTTTATGGAGATTTTTACATTTTAATAGAAGAGGTTTGGATTGGAGTCTGGACATTAAGTTTTCTGATGGCTCATAGGTCTTTGTAATACATTTGTAATTGAGAATTATACATTTTTTTTAACCTAAACTAGGATTATGTTGGCTGGACCAAGTTCCCCTCCCGAAAGCAAGGCTGGCTGTCGGTTGGCCAATCATGCCAATGCCATCGATGTTTAGAAAAAACAATTAAAACTACTAAGTACTATATTTGAGTTAGGCCTAATAAAGTATTAAAGTTAGACCTCATTTTCCCTTTTTATTAATTCTTGTCCTACTAAGAATAAGAAATGAGAATAAGAAGAAACAAAGAAATCAAAATTTTTGAACTCATCACTGTCATAGAAAGGCGGAAAATATAATGAAGGACTTCCATATTTTTCTCCTGAAAACCAGATTTTTCTCCTGAAAAGTATGAAAGAGTAAATATGGTGGTTAGATCTTGAATTAATAAGATGTACACAATAGGGATAAGAGTAAAAAGAAAGTCTTGTGCAAGAAGGAGAGGGGGACATATTATTCACAAGTCTAGAAATTCAGTAACCATGAAATAAAGGGTAGAATATAGCAAGAGGAGCAATATTGCTACGGTGCTTAAGAGAGACAAACGCTTTTGATAATATTATAGATTGTTTAATTCCCTTTGGTTCTATGGGGAGAATGTCATAACAGGCAAAAGGACATAAAAATAGTTGAACATTTGACTGGGTTCCATTTGCCTGACCATGCCTCACCCACCACAAGGATGTTACAGTCAGAGGGGAAATATAATTTTTTTAAATGGTATTGTGCATTAAGAATGTGAAAGGAGTAAGAAAGTAAACATGGCTACAAAAAAAATATTTCATGATTGTCTCGATAAGAGACATGCTAGTGTGCTATTCACCTTTTCTTATTTTATAGATATTCAAATTAACTGGAACACTCATTCTATCATATTTACCAAGTATATACAAGAATTCTGACACCCAATTTTGATGGAGTTTAGAAGGAAGATTGAATATGCATGCATGCAAGGTGTGTGCGAGCATGGATGGATGCATGTGGTGCATGGATGGATGCATGTGGTGCATGGATGGATGCATGTGGTGCATGGATGGATGCATGTGGTGCATGGATGGATGCATGTGGTGCATGGATGGATGCATGTGGTGCATGGATGGATGCATGTGGTGCATGGATGGATGCATGTGGTGCATGGATGGATGCATGTGGTGCATGTATGCAAGTGTAATTCACCTCTAGCGTGATCACGAACTGTACACATGACTGCCAGCTGTTACCGTCTTGGAGAGAGCTTAAAGCTCATAAAGACTGATCTTTGGGTAAAGCTGGGGCCTCACATACCACACACCCCATCCTATTCATCAAAGGGGACATTAACTGCTTTCGTTTCCAGGAAAAGTTGTTGAGCCAAAACCTGTGAACCTGTGCGTGTCAAGCAACACACAGAGACTTTACCTCTGCATCATGCGTGCAGTTGTATTAATCAATAATTATACATCTGTATCGGATATTCGGATCCACATACACGGAACATCTACATACATCTATAATATATCTGTATCGGATATTCGGATCCACATACGCATGCGCGTTTGTGATAAATTAAACATGCGCATTTGTGATTAAATAAATATTTATCTGCATCTTGATCCGCATCTGCACCACACAGAGAGGATGTGGCGGATATACAATACATAGCAAGAGCTTGGGTACTCTAAGAAAATGGATGCATCTTTACTTAATCAGCTGCAAAAATATTCTACCTTGAATTAATTTCATTCAAATTTACAAAACAATGTCAAGAATTATACAGAAAGGCAGGAGGAGGGACATAATTTTTTATCTTTGCTTAGGTCAATATTTACTGTTTATAATATAATAAAAAAAAAAAAAATAATGCATTTTTATGCAGCTCTCATTATTACAAAAAAGTGTTTGAACCTAGTAAGTGAATGTGGTGGGGTCTCATATACTCAGAATTCCTGCTCAAAAATAATTTGCATTCGCATCAGCGATTTTAGTCATTACACATCTGCATTCGCCAAAAAAAATTGAATATATGCATCACCATCGTAATCTAAAAAAGTTTATATCTACATCCTCATTTTTTAACATCCGATATATCTCTAATATATAATTACTAGGTCAATGCAGCTGCCTGTGTGGTACAGTCATAAAGTCTGTAGTCTTGCGTGATGCCCGCAGGTTTAAATCACGCTTACAGCTCGGAATATTTCCTTGGTAACGTGACCAGTTACTGTCAAGTGAACATTCACTCCATTCTTCACTAGTCCTAGCACTACTGAATCTTCACTTCAGCTTGCACTAATACATCTTCATTGCATCTTCAGTGTAGTCCTAGCACTGTTGCTCAGGCCACCGCCACAACAGAACAGGTTCTTCAGTCCTGCCCACCGTCAGCCGAGGCCACACAGCTCCTTGATGCCACAGTGAACACTCCTGTGGGTGATATAATAATAATTGATGAAGAGGAGGAAAAGCACCGTAAGAGGAAGAGGGAGATGGAGCTTCAAGTATTAGGGCTACAAGTTCGTGTTGAAGCAGCCGGAGAAAGAGCGGAGCTGAGAACAGAAAAGGCAGAAGCAGCCCGAGAAAAAACGGAGCAGGTAAAAGAGAAGGCTATGCTTCGTAAATTAGCCTTTTATGACATGAAAATCAAGCAGGCAAGCAAGTATGGAAACAATTAAACAGGACCTAGTTTATGCTCTCACTTAAGCTTCATCTATTTATGTGTGTGTGTGTGTTAATTTGTGTGTGTATGTGTGTGTAACTGTGTATGTTTGTTGTGTGTGTACGTGTGGTGTGTGTGGTGTGTATGTTTGTTGTGTGTATGTGTTGTGTGTGTGTATGTGTTGTGTGTGTGTGTGTGTGTGTGGTGTGTGTGTATGTGTGGTGTGTGTGTTGTGTGTGTGTATGTTTGTTGTGTGTGTATGTGTGGTGTGTGTGTGTATGTGTGGTGTGTGTATGTATGTGTGGTGTGTTTGTATGTGTGGTGTGTATGTGTGTGGTGTGTGTGTGTGTGTGGTGTGTGTGTATGTGTGTTGTGTGTGTGTGTATGTGTGGTGTGTGTGTATGTGTGTTGTGTGTGTGTGTATGTGTGGTGTGTTTGTATGTGTGGTGTGTTTGTATGTGTGTGGTGTGTGTATGTGTGTTGTGGTGTGTATGTAGGATTACAGGACTCAATGACTCACCTTTACATGGAAGCACTGCCAATAAGCTCTTGGAAATGTGGCCCCTCACTCATCATCGCTGTAATTTGAAGAAAAAAAAAATTGTTGTAGCAAACTCAAATAAATAATGCACGTTTGAATAACCATATAAATCCATATATATTCCATTACATTTCTTGTTTGTTTTCACAAATGTTCTAAGTGTGATTCTATTTATTGTACTTCTGAGTATGAATTTTCAAAACAAAAAAAAATATATTATTTTATAATTATAAGAATAATACTTAGAATATTATGTAAAAAATATATAATAATATAATATATATATATATATATATATATATATTGTATTTATATAAATTTATATATATAAAAATAGATATAGATATTAATATATAATTAGATTATTAATATATTGGTATATATAATAGATAAAATATATATATATAAAAAGCCATATATACGGTGTTAGTCGCAGCATGACTTGCGTCGTTCTTCAACTGTCGTTGCATGACGGCAACTCATATTGGCGTTTAAACTTGTTTTTAGTTACTGACTA
>JACEEZ010025327.1:45000-74415 GCA_016584305.1 Chionoecetes opilio | reverse complement strand
ATTAGCGACAATCGCGGTCTAGTAGCCTAACTACGGCAACCCGAGCCAACCACGCTGATTTTTGAGCTTCCCCCAAAAAATTGGCTGAAGTCGGCACCGACTGGATGACTCGGCAAGTCGTGACCGGTCGCGGACGCGAGTCTTGGAGATGTGAACGGGACTTGAAGCAGTATGCCGTTATGTGCAATATTTGATCTTAATCCTACAATATGTTAGCATTATATTAGAAGACCATGTAGGTACGTACTACATGTACATGAATTCAATCCATTTTTTTTAAAGTATTGAGTCAATATATCACAAGGATTGTTAATCCCTAATTTTGAACTTAGGGGTTTGGGTAAAACGAAAATCAGTTGATTTTCGCCAAAAGATAGTGTCCGCATAATTCAAAACACATCAAAACTATTTAGGAAAACAAAGATTCATCTGCGAAATGAGTATTGCCCAATCACAAAAATTCTCCGGTAAAAATTCCTTTTATGACTGTTGCGAGATTTTCAGACAAGTTTATTTTTTAACACACTCCATTTTATTATTTAACACTCTCCATTTGTAAAAGCATCAAATAATGACCAAATCAAACCTTTAAGCTAACCTAATCTAGCCTATGAAAAATTTAATGTTTGCACAACAATTCATTGGTAATTTCACACACGTTCTGACCTAGTAGGGTCACTTAGGGCGATTCGCTTCACATTAGGTGAAGGAAGTATTTTGAGGGTCTTATCCTAAGCATTTTGTGCCGCTGAATCCGAAAATCGTAGTTGGGTCACTCGTTAGCGGTAAGTTTTCGCGCAATTTGCAATTTGGCAATTTGGCAATAAAATTGGCAATTACAAATTGCAGAATGAGAACCAGACGTCGTAGAGACCTCGTTTTGGACTCAAATTGAAGCTTATTAAGAGTGCATAAAATGTTATTTAGTACTCCGTGGTTGTATCTGTTCGCATTACTGAACTATAATGGAAATTAGAGATAAGTGGAAAAAAATGGAAAAAAATATAAAAGGAATAATTTTGGCCTTAATTTCACATCAAAAGTCATGAAATGTTTCTGGCTGTATCTGTTCTCATAAAGGCACTACCGTCTGATTAATAGAAAATGGTAACTTTTCTCTGACTGTCCCCTCATGGTCGTATTTTATGACATACGGTAATGAAATTTCGCAAATAAATGTAAAATTTCATTGGCTATAATTTTAGAAATTAGCTATAAACCCGTAAATAAAATAAATTCATTTATTATATCGCACATTTTCCTTCCCAGGTCTCGCAATGAAATCGTGTGTCATTTGCGGTGCAACTAACGGAGATGTGGTCCTTCGACCTCGGACGCCCAAGGAGGATGTTCGGAGTATGCTGGCCAAGTGGGCTTCGAAAGGCGAATTCGTAGAGGCCCACAGGAGGTCCTCTAGAAGGGACGATTGGTCGTGGCACCGACAGTGCATTGCTAAAATCCAGCCCCACACCGGACTCTGAAAGGTGACGGTGGGCTTGTAGGGATCACGAAAAATCCCTCGACGAGGACCAAGTTCTTCTTGATCCAAGACGAACTCTTGGCAATCAAGGCCAAATCATTCGGAAGTTCTGCTACGGCATCAAAGCACCACAAGGACAGCCCAGCGGTCACGAAGAAGACACACGAGATGACCAAAGAGGTTGCTGGTCTTCTTCGCCAGCATAACCCCTTCACTCGCGAGAAAGCCCAACTCACCACCGTCCTTTCCCGCAAGGTTGTTCCAGATAAGATGGTGGACGCACTGACAAGAATCGAGGAGACTGGCAAGGAAGCTCTCTTGAAGTACGAAGAGGGAAGGATCAGGACTGCGCAGCAAAGTCCATGGGAGGTCCTGCATCGTCAGCCTACCAATACATTCAAAACGCTGGGCAAGAAAGCCAAAGTTTCAATCGGAGGGAAGCAGGTGATTGTCACGGGATCCTCAGACTTCACTCGGCGCCTGCTGCTCGCCCTCCAACTCGACAGCAGTCTGGACCTTCGCACCATCATCTCCAACTATGAGCTCTCCCTGTTCCCTCTTGCCCTCTTTGACGACCAAGGCCACCCGCGGGTCACGACAAAAAGTGCCCTTCTCAGGGTTCTGGAGAAGATGAACGCGGCGGTCTCCACGGCCTCGCAAACCCCTTCATCCTCTCGCGTGCTGGTCCTCGACGGGATGGCTATCCTTCAGCAGCACCCCGTTTCCGGCTCAGCAAACTTTAAGGACCTGGTTGGATCCCTCCTGCATAGAGTTGCCCAACTGGGTGTTGGCTACGGGGAGTTGCACCTTGTCTTTGACAGGTACGACATCGGCGCGTCCCTCAAAGACAAGACGAGGGAACAGCGAGCCCGAGGTGGAGGATACGATATCGACATCCAAGCAGCGACGAGGATCAAAGCTGGAATGACCATGGCTAACATCTTGTCCACCAAAAGCAACAAGACTGCTATGTCCTCTCTCATTGCCTCCCAAATCCAGCACCATTCATGGGGATTACGCGTCGTCTGCGCGTGGCGCGACAAAGCCGTGGCAACTTCTGGACCGGACGGAGCCAAGTTCGCTTCAGAACAAGAGGAAGCGGACACTAAGATGATATATCATCTCTCCATGCTCGACAAAGATGTGGAGGCAACCGTAGTTTCTCCGGACACTGACGTCCTCGTCCTCCTCCTCCGACACTTCCCAAGATACCTCCCAACACGTGCCTCCAGCTTGGCAAGACGACTTTCAACGTTCAGCTCATCCACGATGAACTGGGCTCTCACGCGGATGTGATCACGTCCTTCCATGCTCTGACTGGTTGCGACACCACTTGCGCCCTCTTCAGGAAAGGCAAGTTGCAAGCTTGGCCTGTGTTCCAGGCGGCCGACCAGGCAACCCTCGACGCTTTGGGTACACTCCGAAGCCCTGGTCCGCTGACGCAAGAGAGCCTGGACGTGCTGTGCCGATTCGTGAGCAGAATTTACGGATATACCTGCTCTCTGCCGCAGGCGAGGTGGACGGCACTTCAGAAGAAGAAGGTTGGAGCAGCACTGGCCCCTCCGACAGTCAACGCCACCACCCAGCACATTATGCGAGCCCAGCTACAGGCCGTCGTCTGGGAGGGGGCTGTGAAGAAGGAGTTGGTGACCCTCGACCCGACCAAGTACGGCTACGGACCAAACCTGGCGCCTATCCCTTCCACCCTGCCTCCCGCCCCGCAAAGTATCATGGATGGGATGCAGTGCGGATGCAAGACGAACTGCTCGACCAATCGCTGCCGCTGTCAACGCCTGCAGACTCCTTGTTCGGAGCTTTGCGATTGCTCCCCCGAGATGTGCATCAACGACGAGGAAGATGGGCATGAGGACGTCGATGGCGTAGACGACTAGATATTCGATTTTTTTCAACTTGTGAACGCTCGCTATCGCAAGTAAGGGATTTTTTTGTGTTCTAATTGTTATTTTCCAAAAATACGCGGAGGAGACTCGGTTTCGTTGTTTGAAATTTTGTGTTCTGGATTAATACTCGGGTCACTTCGGGCGGAAAAAAGGCTTTCGCTTCACCTTAGGTGAAGGAAGTATTTTGAGGGTCTTATCCTAAGCATTTTTCAGTTGAAATACCCTGTTCTACGCAATAATTGTACCCACCCTTGCACAAATTCGTTAATTAAATGTGTCCTAAGAACAATTGTTTGTTATTTTACTTTTTTTACTAATTAAAATTTAGTTTTTAATTATTAAGAACTCAGGCTTTAAGGCCAAAATTATTCCTTTTATATTTTTCCCAATTTTTTTCCACTTATCTCTAATTTCCATTATAGATCAGTAATCCGAACAGATAAAACCACGGAGTACTCAATAACATTTTATGAACTCTTAATAAGCTTCAATTTGAGTCCAAAACGAGGTCTCTACGACGTCTGGTTCTCATTCTGCAATTTGTAATTGCCAATTTTATTGCCAAATTGCCAAATTGCAAATTGCGCGAAAACTTACCGCTAACGAGTGACCCAACTACGATTTTCGGATTCAGCGGCACAAAATGCTTAGGATAAGACCCTCAAAATACTTCCTTCACCTAAGGTGAAGCGAAAGCCTTTTTTCCGCCCTAAGTGACCCGACTAACCTATAAAAACAGTAGTAAGGTGAAAAATATTTTAATCCAAACAGTCATATTCTAAATATTATTAATTTCACACAAAAAATTACATATTATTCTAATTTATTATTATTCATGTTATTATTCTAAACTAGGACCTGAATTCCCTACACAATTGGGAGTATGATTTCTTGCCTTATTGGATTCTAAGAAACTTTCTCTGAATGAGCTTCCGTCGCAAATAACTACTTTCGGCGATATAAAAAAGTTGTTTATAGGGAGGAGAGAGAGAATTGTATACATGCGCCTCACTCTTCCTCCTCTTGTGATCTGCATTGCCTTTATTCTTCCCTTGCCACGGACACTTTTTAATGAAGATTTGATTTTAGTACAGTTTAAAACGTGGTTATGTTAGTTTATGGGAGTGAGCCTAAAGGTGGGGTTAGGTTAGTTAATTTTCATAATCCTATACTCTCCTTCCTACTAAAAACATATCATATCTCCGAAAGTAATAATTTGCGAAGGAAGCTCATTGAGATAAAGATTCTCAGAATCCATTAAGGTAACTAGAAACCATACTCTCAATTGTGTTGAGAATTCTGGTCCTAGTGAAAAAAAAATACCCGCAGTTTTTCTAATTTAGTAGCAACGGCTGAAGGCGGTTACCGGTCATTTCGCCCACACGTCAATCCGCCCACAAGACATTTCGCCCACATGTAAGAGTCAATTCGCCCACTCTAAAGTCAATTCGCCCACACGATCCATGTCACGGAGTCATGTAACTATATTTTCCTCTGGCAGAAATGGAATGAACCACCAGCCTTGGGCGAAATGACGGTAAATTTCTAGTGTTTGCCCATACTCTTCAACTTCCCCCAAACAAGTTTGGAGACCTGTGGGAATGCGAGGTTTTCGGGTGGGGAACAAATTATGCGTCGGAAACACGTAATTAAAGAGTTGTGTAGGGGGGGTAAAAGTCCCTAAATCTACTGTAGTTTCCTCAAGATCTAGTTTAGTTTCTAATGTCCTTATATCGAGAAAATTGCCTAAACAAAATAAACCTAACCTAACCAAAATTAACCTACCCTAGCAGGGGGTTGACCCACCGATAACCTAACCTAACCAAATCTAACCTAAGCAAACCTAACCTAACCAAATCTAACCTATCCTAATCTAACCTAACCTAATCTAACCTAAACTACCCAAATCTAACCTACCCTAACCTAACCTAAACAAATCTAACCTAACCTCCTAGCTCCTAGACTCCATAGTGTGGGCGAAATGACTCCATGGTGTGGCGAAATGGCATGTGGGCGAAATGACCGGATACCCTGAAGGCAAGCAAGTCTATTGATATTCTACATGTCTAGTTTAGTCACAACAAGTTTACCATATTAAGAAATACAATGTAATTTACTGGACTTACCTGTTGTAGTTTGACTGACGTCCTGGCCGAGGTCTCGTGTAGGGCGTCAGCAGCCACATTTGTAAATTATAGCCACTGTCTCCTAACAAGTGGCATCCTGCTGGCACCATATCCCTCTCAAAAAGTGTCGTCACCCCACTTTCCCTGAGAATCCTGGAGTCATGAACAGATCCGGGCCACTTGGCTACAACATTTAGTATTTTGTAGTTGGCATCAAAAATTAGTTGCACATTAATGCTGTGGAATCTTTTTCTGTTCACAAATGCTGCCTCTTGCCGTTTTGGTGCCTCAATTCTCACATGTGTGCAGTCAACAACACCGATGAGAGTAGGAAAATTTGCAATTTCTAGAAACCTTGCCTTCTTTCTTTCAACATCATCAACAGAGACAGGGAACTGTATGAAACGCCTCAGTACTTCACTTTTAGATAGGGCATCAAGGGTTTCTGCGATGACTCGGCTGACGGTGGGTTGTGACACTCCGAGATCATCACTACTGCACTGCTGCATCTTGTCAGTGGCGAGGAAACGTAAAGTCATTACAACCTTCATTTCCGCAGTCAGCGGATTGTTCCTTCTTGTGTTACTCTGGAGGGATGCTCTCACGAGGTTAGTAACATACAAAATTCCTGCATGGTTCAGCCGATACCTCTTGACAAGTTCCTTGTCACTTAGTTCGCCGAGAACGTCTCTTCTGACACGAAAGTGCCTTGGTTGGCGCTGGCGGAAGAGTTGTTGAGCTGCCATGTTGACGGCTTATGTCAACATAAGGATCCTTATGGGACCTCCGGACATCCCCTAGCGCTTATGGGCAACTTTATGGGAAAACACGAGCACTTATGGAATTTTCGGTGACTTATGGCGAACTTCGCCATTTTGTCTGCTTATGGGAAACCCATAAGCTATTATAAATACGGGCCCTGCGCCCTAAACATCTTACGGCTTAAACATCTCACGGTCTAAAGGTTCCTGCGCCCTAAACATCTCACGGTCTAAAGGTTCCTGCGCCCTAAACATCTCACGGTCTAAAGGTTCCTGCGCCCTAAACATCTCACGGTCTAAAGGTTCCTGCGCCCTAAACATCTCACGGTCTAAAGGTTCCTGCGCCCTTAACATCTTACGGTCTAATGGTTTCTGCACCCTAAACATCTTACGGCTTAAACATCTCACGGTCTAAAGATTCCTGCGGCCTAAACATCTCACGGTATAAAGATTCCTGCGGCCTAAACATCTCACGGTATAAAGATTCCTGCGGCCTAAACATCTCACGGTATAAAGATTCCTGCGGCCTAAACATCTTACGGTATAAAGATACCTGCGGCCTAAACATCTCACGGTATAAAGATACCTGCGGCCTAAACATCTCACGGTATAAAGATTCCTGCGGCCTAAACATCTTACGGTATAAAGATTCCTGCGGCCTAAACATCTCACGGTATAAAGATTCCTGCGGCCTAAACATCTTACGGTATAAAGATTCCTGCGGCCTAAACATCTTACGGTATAAAGATTCCTGCGGCCTAAACATCTTACGGTATAAAGATTCCTGCGGCCTAAACATCTTACGGTATAAAGATTCCTGCGGCCTAAACATCTTACGGTATAAAGATTCCTGCGGCCTAAACATCTACGGCCTATAAGATTCCTGACGGCCTAAAATCTACGGCCTAAAATTTCTGCGGCCTAAACATCTACGGTATAAAGATTCCTGCGGCCTAAACATCTACGTCAAGATTCTGCGCTAAACATTGCCTAAAGTTCCTGCGGCTAAATACTATTTGGTAATCTTACGGCCTAAAGATTCCCCTGAGCCTAAACATCTTACGGTAAAGATTCCTGCGGCCTAAACATCTTACGGCCTATAAAATTCTGCGGCCTAAACATCTTACGGCTAAAGATTCCTGCGGCCTAATTAAAAACATTTACGGTAAAATTCTGCAGGCTAACACTTACGGCCAAAATTTCGGCTAACATCTTCGCCTAAGATCCGCGCCTAAACTTTCGGTAAATGTTTTCCTAGGCCTAAACATCTTAGAAATGTGACAATTTTCAGGCGAAAAATTATATGTACGGCCATCAGACCGACTTAAATAACTACGCTAGCCACGGTTCTGCCAGTTTTGAAATGTTTTGATTAACACTACATAAAAATCTAGAAAATTTGTTAGGCATTCAACACCTACGTAATTTCAAATTTTTCTTAGATAATGTATTTGTGCATTTATTAAAATTATTTCCAAAGAAATTAACTATTGTAACAACGCCTATTTCCAAAAACAAAAACACAGCCTCATTCCAGCCGTGGCGCGAAACTTGCTGGCGACGACACAAAGGTAAGCCTCCAGCCCCGCCCGAAAAACAGACACACGGAGACTCTGAGAAAAATGTAGTACTTGGGGAATTTTGGGTGCTTCTGGTATATTTTTTGTGCGACACGGCACATACTTGCATCCTGCATGGGCACGGCAAGAAAGCCGTGCCATTCCCGAGAGCTTAGCACCCATTCATAACCCACACGGCGACGATATATGTGTGCAGACCTTTGGAGCGACGGGGAGCGGCTGGTATTAGCCAGGGTACTGCAGCCCTCTCATCTCGCTGGCCTTGCTACTACCCGCCGCTCCCCGCCGCTTGCCGCCGCTGCACACATCTGCACACATATATCGTCGCCCCACAGTTTGCAAATGGGTGCTAAGCTCTCGGTAAAGGCACAGCCCCCACGCTGCACCCACACAGGATGCAAGTACATGCCACATCGCACAAAAAATATATCAGAAACACCCAAAATTCCCCAAGTACTACATTTTTCTCAGAGTCTCCGCGCATATGTATCAGGCGGTGCTGGGAGGCTCCCTGTTGTGACGTCGCCGACCCATGGTGCGTCGTCTGCTGATAAACAGTTGTGTTTTGAGAGCACGGGGAATTTACAGATTTTGAATGCGGATCATTTAAAAACGGGTGACTGGATGCAAAATGTGACAACATATTGTTGATATACTCGATCATGGCTATATTTTGACTGCATTAAATCAGGAATGATGAAATGGTCTGGACGATTACTTTAATGAATTAGTGCCTCATTTAAATGTTGCCAATTAATATTGCTCATAAATCTTTCCAGGGCAGACATTCTGAGAGAGTTAAAGGCCACGGTTGTTCGCTCAACAACATCCCTCTATTTCTACACCCCGGCGCTAGTGGGTATTCCGGTACGAGACATGGCTGCTGATAGCTGATTGGCTGAGCGACTACAATGACGGCACAGCCTCGCCAGCGAATCATGTAGTATTTCTCAAAAAGTTTCAGCCAATCACAAGGCTTCCACGCTCTCAGCTGTGTTTACAAATGTATCATCCACACCAAAATCAGCTGTCCTTGTTTGTTTTGTTTGAACCGTCCACCACCGTTTTGTCCGTACTTAATTCTCAAAAAGTAAGTAATTCCATGATTCCTTCTTAATAATACCTGTTCCCACCTCTACACAGGGTGTAGTCAGCTCGTAGACAAGTTGTTTCGTACACCAATAAGTTGTTTCGTAGTCTATATGAAACCATAGTCGTTTCGTACACACAGCTCAGAGTTGAACTCACTAGAGTTACGAATCGACACCACAGGTATGTACGAAAAAACTCAGTCAGTGAACGAAACAACTTACAAAACCAGGGTACGAAACAACTTGTGTACGAAACTCCCTGTAACCCCTCCGCACACGGGTAAATTAGTACTTTCAACCAGTAATTGATAGGTCAACAATACTCATTTCCCATGTATTTTGATGTGTTAAGACTGATGGTCACATTAAAAATAGTTGGAAATACGTTCAAATACCTCATATTGCAGTTATTCCCGCCTCCATAAAAAAACACTTGGCGGACGGTCGGGAACGCGGGGGATTGGGCTGGGAAAGTGACAACTAGTTCTGTAAGGGTAGTGTAGTATGTGGATGACATAAAATAGATCCGGTAAACATTTTATGGGATAACATAAGGCCGAAAATACATTAATATATTACCGATAATGTCTACGGACATTATTTTTTTATTTCTGTTGACATTGTTGACACTATATGACATTGCATTATTGGTCAGCATGTCTGGTAGCCCCAGGTGTAAGGTTTCGTACCCCTGGTGGTATAGGTACCCCAGGTTAAGAACCACTGCTCTAGATAGTGTCACATCGGCAAGTATCCTATACCAACATAATCAGGCAAGTGTGTAGATTCAGGAACCGTGTTTAATATAATAGTACAAGGATAAATAGCTGACCACTAAGGAGTTGAAAGAACAAATGTTTATGCGCTACTTTATTTAGCCGTCATTTTCGTATATTTGATATTATTGTTGCAGATTTATGCTAATACGATCCAAAATTTTCTCAGGAAGACGATGGTGGCACTAGTTTTTTTTCAATATCAAATGGTGGTGTCGGAAAACTAGCTGGGAATAAGGTTTGATAAGCCAGATGGTCGCCGCGCTAGGCTGCGGGCGTCACTCGTCACAATACAGCGGGATGCGGGACTCGCTGTCTAGGTATATAACTCAGTGGTGAGCTTATATTCACATCATTATGTAAGAAGACGCAGAATGTATACTTAATAAAAGCAGTGAAGGTGAGAAAAAATGTACAAATAATGAAACAGTTAAATCCACCGCGAGTATCTACGGCCGCATAAATCAGATTAAGAAAAGACTACAGACTTATTATTTGTTATTTACATCAACGACTTAGATAGTGGGCTTAGCAGTGACATCAGCATGTTTGCTGATGACACTAAGATAGGTAGCATTATTGGATCAGTCTGATATAAACGGTTTGCAGGGAGACTTCAGAACATAAGAGGATATGAAAATAAGGAAGCTACAAGAGGTCGTGAGACCTACACGTGGTAGTTAACACTACCTACATTTCCTTTCATCCCCATCCATGAAATTGTCTAGCCTCCTTTTAAAACTTCCGATGGACTCCACACTAACTATCTGACGACTGAGTCTGTTCCAATCATTTACCACCCTATTTGTGAACCAATTTCTCCCTATTTAACTTATTTTATTCTCCTCCCTGTTTAACTAACATAAGTTAAACGTGTGGGTAGTCAGGTGGCAGATGTCATTTAATATTGACAAGTGTTGCGTGTTTAATGTTGGTTAAAGAAAATCTTGGTAATAGTAGACGCAATGTATCGCTGGCAAAATCAGAACGGGAGAAAGATTTGGGCGTGCGGGTAAGCTCAGAACTCCGTCCTAGGAAACAATGCATTGAGGCCAGAAATCGAGATGATATGGCTTTAGGATTCATTAACAGGAGTGTTAAAAGTAGAAGTGCCGAGGTTATTCTAAAGCTATATTTGACTCTAGCCAGACCTCTCCTAGACTATGCGGTACAGTTTTGATCCCCGTATTACAGGATGAATATAGCCTTGTTAGAATCAGAGCGACTAAGGATGACTAAAATAATACAGTGGATGCGTAACTTTCGATATGAGAGGATATTGAAGCTTTTAAAGTTACACTCACTCAAGAGGCATATAATATGGGGCGATCTGATATAAATGTTTAAGTGGTTAAAGGAATACAATAAAGGAGATGTAGGAAAAGTTCTTACGGCTAGTAATCAGGGTGAAACAAGAAGTCACGGATTCGAACTGGAAAAGCGTAGATTTAAAAAAGAAATAGGGAGAACCTGTTTAAATAGTGTGGGAAATTATTGAAATGGACTCAGTCATCAGGTAGTTAGTGCAGTCAATAGGGAGTTTTAAAAGGAGTCTGGACAATTTCATGGATGGGGATGAAAGGTGGATATAGGTGGTGTTAAGTAACAGGAACTACCTCGTGTAGGTCTCCCAGCCTTGTATCTTCCTTATTTTCCTATGTTCTTATTCGGCCGTAGATACTCTCGGTCGATTTAATTTTTCAGTTTAATTATTTGTACATTTTTTCTCACCTTCACTGCTTTTATTAAGTATACATTCTGCGTCTTATTACATAATAATGTGAATATAAGCTCACCACAGTTATATACCTAGAAAGCGAGTCCCGCATCCCGCTGTATTGTGACGAGTGACGCCCGCTAGTCCATGAGCCAAGACCCGAATTTTGGGATATCGGTACCACCCGGGGTGACTAATTCTCTTAGGTGTTTTTAGCTTGCTACATGTCTCTAGTTTATGTTTTGATATGATAGCCCTTGCACACTGGTAGCTTAATGGTCGTTATCACTTCTTGAATAGACACACCCTACCGAAAATTCAGAAAAATTTTAAAATGTCAAATTTGGGGACAGGAATGCCTAAATGTCACTAAAATGAATATAGTAATTGTCACATTTAATACAAGTCCTGTAAATACACACTAAGCATGCCATGGGCTTGTACTTACTATTATGGCCAATTAATCCTCCTCAATATCATCTACGTCAGACTCGGAATCTGACTGTTGTGCTACCGGCTCTTCTTCAATAGCCTTGTTCTGGCATGTCTGTAACCTGCACATGTCCGTACACTTCAGGCCATTGCTGAGGCAAGTGCACTTAGGGAGTTCGCATGACCGCACACACTTGCAGGACAGTAGCTGCATAACAGCATCTGGTGCTGGTGAGCCTCGCATCCAGTTGACAGCAAGCTTGCCGTCCTCATCTGTCATCCAGCCGCAGTCTGTTGGGTTCGCAACAAATGGCTGGCTCTGCAGACTTCTCCTCCAGATCGCAGCCTGGTAGTTTGCACGTAGTGCATGCATGAAGAGGCAGTCCTCACAAGGAGGGAGTTGACTTGACTCCACCTCTCCACGTCTCGCACAGAACAGCTCATACCGAAGCTTGTTCACCTCAGTTGTGTGGGTAGATGGCAGGTACATGTGGCAGGTGATTTCCTGTAGCTTCTCAAAGAGTTCAGGAGACACTTCCCATGAGCGCCCAAGTTCGTGGAAAGCATCCTGGTATGTCTTGTCCATCTTCACCTGCTTGAGTGTCGTCATCTTCCCCCGGCCAGCGAATGCACTGACGGTATCACAGCCTGTAAAGGCATGCATACCAATCAATGAATCACACACGCTGCCTCCCAGTGTACGGCTCAGTGTGGTGATATCCAGGAATCTTGTCCGGTTCTTCGTCCCGCACTTCTGGAACAGGTGGGATGGGATCTTGTGGCACATGCCCAGACACAGGACCATGACGTCTGTATCCTCTGCAGTGATGATGACAGACTTGTACCCAGATTCTGCTGCATGAAGTGCATGGAGAAGGAGGCGTGTGTCTGCTTCTTCTTGACTTGACTTAAGCTCAGGAGCCTCTTCCCACTGCTCTTTGGTGATCTTGAAGCAGAGCTGCTCACATGTGACATACAGCTCCTTGCCCTCGAGCTTCTCCCTGTGCTGTGGTTTTTTCCATTCTTCTACCAGGAACTTGATGAGACTTGCCTTGTTGGAGGAACTACCGAGTAACTTTCTCCACTGCTGGATGTTGTGCCCAGGTTGAATGTTCTTGAAATGGATCACTGTGCCTGCACTTCTGTTGGCTCGTTCTGCATCTTTGATGGATGTCTCCTTGTAGACGTCAAACACAACATCAATGCGCCTGCTCTTAGCACCCTCATGGACAACGTGACTCAGTGCTGTGCCTGCAAGCTGTGAAAAAGTGTTGTCGTTTCCCTTCAGTTTCTGGACCAGGCTCATCCCATCAATTATGGTAGCAGAGGGCTCGGGGATCACCTCTGCAGGAGAAACATTCCTCTCCAACTCCCTTGCTAGGGCAGCCTTGTTGGTCTTGCGGAGAGACCCATCACCGCTGGCAAGTGCCCATGGCAAAGGCCCCAGGGGATGAGCCAAGACATCACTCATTTTGAGCTTTCTGTTCTCAGCAACAAGGATCATCTGGCCAAATAGGTTCCTGTCAGCCTTCAAGATAGCCTCCTTGGCATGGCCTTGTGAGCGTGGCTTCATTCTGATGTTAGTGAACGTTCTCAGTTTCGTCTTCGTCATCGTGTCATGAAACTGTATAGTTGGCGTATCGGTCTCCAGGCGCTCTTCCTTGAAGGCTTGATATGCATCCTCTCCTATTCTGTAGGCCCCTAGAAGGTCTTTGGCAACTTCTGGTGGTGCTGTAGTCGCAGTTGACAAACTGACAAGATCTCCTTGCTCTGCGTTGAAGGGGTTCAACCAGCTGGTCTCCATCAGTTGAACTAAAGATTGGACATCGGCCTCATCTCTTCTAATCCTGGGCATCTGTAGGTCTGGGTGGCTGAAGTCAGTATACTTTTGGCCTACTACCATGGCCCTGAGCTGCCTCAAGTATCTGCTGCGATACTCCGATGTCAGGTAGTACCTGGCGACAGCTCCACCTTTCAGGCTGAAGCCTTTTGTGCCCCCTGGTGTCTGGGTGTCTTTGTTGATCGTCTCTTCGATGGTCTGGTCCACAGGAATCCGTCCAAAGGGATTCTTGCTACCGATCTGGACCGAAAAGCCACCTTGCATGAAGTGTTCATGGACCTCTGGGTGTTCAATGGGCAGTCGAGACATCATGGCATAGTAGTAGGTCAGGAATCGGGCATAGTTCACCTTGTCATAGGCAAAACACCACGGTATCATCTGTCGGATTGCTCCTAGGTGAAGCATCCAATTGCCTTCTCTGGAGGCTCGAACCAGGTCCAGCATGATCTCAACCATGTCCAGGTATGACATCCAGAATGCTGAGAGGTTGTGTTCATCTCTTAGGGTCTCAAGATAAACTTGGAAGAGCTTCAGGATATGTGTGCATGATTCACTCTCCATCAGCTCTTGAAAGGTTCCCTGAGACACATTGCTGTGGAAGCTGTTGATGTTCTTCAGTGTTCCATCCAGATGGTGTATGTCCCTTGAATGGTTTTCTTCTAGCCATGGAAGGAAGCCTTTCCATGCAAGCCTCATCAGTGCTTCATACACGAGCTTGTGCAGTCTCACTGCTCTGTTGTACCTCCGGCCGTCCATCACCCCTGACACTGATCCTTCTGCGATGACACCTGATTCCACACACAGATCTCTAAGACCTGCATCCTGAAACCTCTTCCCTATGGTGGAGAGGAGATTGCAGATTGTGTGGAAGACGCCCATCCTGATGATAATGTTCTTGAACTTCTCTTGTTTCCAGAGAACCTCGGCAGCTTTGGCATAGAGTGCTTGATCAAACACGCACACAATCTTGTTAAGCTGTAAGGACTGCATGATGGCATGCGTTTGCTCCAAGACTTCATTAACGGTGGACATTTCTGTTGCGGGAGCATTGATAGTGGGCAGGTAGCTTACAGTGTCCTGGACCACTGCAATGTCTCTGCGGATTTTGATGTTGAACCCAGTCCAACTGCTGATGGACTGGTTCTCATGGTCTGACATTCGAGTAAGAAGCCAGATATGGTTCTTGGTCTTTGAATCCTGGACCTCTTTGGTAGTGTCGACATACGCAGTCTCAATCCTGGGTGGCCCTGCCCGCCGCCCAACATTGTATATTGGCAGAATTGATGCGGTCAGGGTGATGCTTCTTATCTTGGACTTGGTAATCTCTGGCAGGACCTTCTCTGGCACAGAGCCTGCAACCTGGAACTGGACAGCAATGCCATTGACTCTGTGAGAAGTACCTGCTCCACTTAGTGTCTCTTCAAGTCGGTCGATGTTATCCCAGGCCAGGGTTGTGAACACACCAGGGTAGATGTTTGCTGGCAGTGGAATGTCATCCTTTGAACATTCCAGCTTCTGGATACAAAGGGCTGTATCGATCTCCTCAAACATTGAGTAGGACACACAGTGGCCAAGACGATTCAGAGTTCGGATCAGTTCTGTGTTTCCTGTCAAACACTTTACAGCATTGGACAGCAGTACGTGCTTGGGTGGCTTTGTCTTGCCACTGGTAACAGCAAAGACCAAGTCACTGCCGAAGGATATGGCAAGACGTTGAGCTCTTTCAGAGGGAGTTTGACACTCACACTCTCCTGTCAGCAGGGTGTGCAGGAATTTAGTGACTGCTGCAGGAATAACATTCTGATCTGTATCGGGAGGCCATGGCTGACTCACATCTTGCTTATTGATCTCATTCCTCAGCTGCATTCCTGCTTTGGTTAAGATATCTTCAGAGTTAGCTGCTCTTGCTTCTTGCAGATCTTTTGTCATTTTGTGTGCTTGTCGGGCAAGGTCGTCCATTGAGAGGCTGCGTGGATAGATTAGAAGCTTTCCTTTCTCATCTGGGACAAAGCGTAGTGATTCCCCAAACTCGGTTTCAATCTTTCGGCGAACATGTTTCTTTGTCGCTGGTTTCAGTTGGATAATACCACGGGACATCATGGATCTCTCAAGCCTAGATGTGAGGTTTATCATAGGCAGTACCTCTGGGTTGGGGAATAATTCAGTCCTTATATACAAGAAGAGTTCCTCGAGGGCTTCTATCTCAGCCTCTTCGTAGCGTGCTCCCTCGCTTTCTTCCTGATTTTCACCTGCACCAGACCTGGCGGCCGCTGGGGAATCATCTTTTGTGAAGAGTTTGTAGCACGACTTGTGGTAGTGACCCTCTGCAGCAACAAGGTCTCTGCTAAGTAAACCAAGGATTCTCTGGTTGAGTTTCCTTGTTGCTGCTCTGCGGATCTTCTCATCTGCTCGTAGCTCAACACACTGGATGAGTGGCTCCCTTGTCTTTGCTGCTTTCATGTACTTGCTTGACTTCTCGCAGAAGAGACATACTTTGGCATACACCCTGCTAGTACTAGGGGCATCCCTTGATGCCCTCCTCCTGGGGTCGACGCTTGCTGATTCTATCTTGACACCCTTGGCAAGGATAGAATCCAGTGACTTCTTCATTGTAAAGAGACTACGACATTTACGGTGATAATGTATGTGTGGTATTCCTCCTTCTTCAAGGCCCTTGGCTGCTTCCAGGACTGGATCATGCTGCCTGATCTCTGCAGCCCTGAGCAATGTGTTCCAGGAGTCCAAATCCTGTGGTGACACCAGAGCATCGCTGTCATCATCAGAGCAGTGGATGATACAGTCGATCCGTGCTCTCTTCCTCGCTGATGGTTGCATCATGCCGTCAGACAGTCAGCACACACCTGCAAAAAAAATATCACCATTAAACATTACATGAACAAACAAACAAACACATTTACATGGAAACCATTCTACATATGTTTGCTCCTTCCAATAATAAATTATCCCCAAAATATCACAAAAAATCACCAAATATGAAATAAACCCCTAAATATGGGGAAACTTGAAATATACATCGGAATAACTCTTGTAGAAAATCAAATTAGCTACAAGAGCTGTTAGAATATATTTTTCAATTTCTCCCATATTTAGGGATTTATTCCAGATTTATGGGAAAATACCCAAATTTTTTTTTTTTTGGGTAAATCCCAAAATATGAGGAAATTTGAAAAATACCTAGGAACAACTCTGGTAGAGAATCAAATTCTACATAGGTGTCCAAAGTTTCGCAACGATCGTGTGATTGATTTTAAAGAAAATGAGGAAAACCCCGAGCGTCACGCTGAAAATCTTTTTTTATGGGTAGCACCCCCATTGCATCAAAAAATCAGACTAAGCTACCAGTGCGGGAAGGCTATCATATCTTAATGTATTTACAGTCACTCTATAAACATTTTAGTACCATTCGTGTTTAGTCACCCCAGGTGGTACCGATATCTGGCCTGGCTCATGGACTACGCAGCCTAGCACGGCGACAATCTGGCTTCACAGTCACCTTACTCCCAACTAGTTTTCCGACACCACCATTTGATATTGAAGGAAAAATTGGGGCCACCATCGTCTTCCTGAGAAAATTCTGCATCATATTAGCATAAATCTGCAACAATAATATAAGATATACGAAACTGACGGCTAAATAAAGTAGCGCATGAACATTTTCTCACATTTTTTTCTTTCAACTCCTTAGTGCTCAGCTATTTATCATCGTACCACTTTTGTAAGCACGGTTCCTGAATGTACACGCTTTTCTGATTATGTTGCTATATGATACGTCCCGTTGTGAACATATCTAGACCTAAAGGAATATTTTGTTTCTGAACTTCAATTAAATTGTTAACGAGAAATGCCTATGCCTCATCAGCGCTGACCTCACTGACTCCACCCACTGTAGTAAAGACCTGCTTGCATCTTTGTAATCTTGATTTCTCCAACAATAAGCCTGGTCTGACCTCACCTTACCCTATAACACTTCACCTAAAAAAATAACAAATTTTGCCACCGGCCCGCCAACTGTGTACCCACTGGCCACAGCGCTCCACGCTGCGTGCGGCACTGCCCGTGTAGCGGTCCAGGAGGTTTGGTTATCCAGAAGGTTGTGTTTTCGGATGCCATGTAGGGCGCCAGAGGTACGATGATTACTTTTCATTTCATCCCGCCGCGCGGAGAGGCAACAGCTTGCTCCCGGCTCCTGCCTCACCCCAGCCGACCCCACGGCCGGAGATTTCCGTGGCGGATTAATTCGCCGTAGGATACTCTGGGTGGATTTACCCACTCATCTTCATCATTTATACATTTTTTCTCATCTTCACTGTCTTTCTTAAGTATATCTTTTGCGTCGTATTACCCAGTAATGTGAATATATATAAGCACACTCGATGAGAGACGAATCTTCTTGTAAATCAAGGAAGCGTAGCTTTGCTTGTTACGGTTGCATGTATACAGGGCGTGGCGTTCTGTCAGGAGGCCTTGCCTTGCATCCCTCTGTCACCGGGCAGCGCGGTATCTCAACATGTAACGGCAGCATGTTATTTCTCCGTCAGGAGGCCGCCTGACACACCTCAGTCACGGGGAAGCGAGACCAGCTGAGGCAGCGGCCTCTCTCAACTGCCTGTTGTTCTTCGTCAGGTGGCAGCCTGTCCTTCCACAATATCGGTGTAATGCATCTCACCATGTAGCGACATGATTTGTTCTCCGTCAGGAAGCAGCCTAGCTGCCATTCCTCAGTCAAGAGGCAGCTCGGCATATCTCACCATGTAGCGACCTCATTTTGTTCTCATTATTTATACATTATTTCTCACCTTCACTGTCTGTTTACGTATATCTTTTGCGTCTCGTTACACAGTAATGTGAATTGATATAAGCGCACTCGATGAGATACTTAATTACTGTACGAATCCTATAGTTGTAAATAAAGGTAGCGTAGCTTTGCTGTTAACATTTGGCCTTCCTTGTCTACCTAGTACATGTAGCTATAGGTGGCAGGGCATGACAGGTTCTGGCTTTCCGTTTGTTCCCCTTTCTAAATGAATTAAGTTTTAATTTTCAGTGATTGCATTTGTTTATATATTTACTTCCTCTTATCTGAGGAAATCTTCGTATTGAAGTCGTCATCGGTATAGCTGGTATTTCATAGTAGCCTACTATATAGCCTATAATTAACTTGAGCTTATCTAGAATGGAAATTCATTCTCACACAAAATGCACCATGCATATATGGTGAGCAGCTAGTTGGTGGAAGTAAAAAAATCTGCTCTAGCTGACTCTTATCACTTTAAATTTAGTCTAGACTACGGTAGCCGTTCCTATATGCCCTATAGTGAAATGAACCTGGAACTGTTGAGTACAGTAAGGTTTTATGCTTGAAATGTAATGTACACATCCTAAGGATGCAGAAACTGCCGGATGCTAATTTGCATTTGTTGAGCAATTCGCATAATTGACCCTAATTAGCACATTCGTATTATCTTCCTTATTAAGCCGCCTATAGAATTCCTATGGGTGTCTAGACCTAAGTTTTAAGTTCTCAATGATGTAAAACTGCAAGATGCTACTGTGTATATTTTTATTTTGTCCATAAATTGTCTAATTAGCATATTGATGAGGTATGTCACGAAATTACGAATATATTCCCTATTTGACATAGCATATGTTCTAAATCAAAGCAAATATCTGTTTTGAATTTAATATTCTAAATCAACATATTTGTTCTTTAAATCAACAATTAGCACTGTGCACAATGGAGTTGTCGTGGAAATGGTCTGACTTGAGTCAATAATGAAAAATCGTCTGGTCAACTACAAAGTAGAGATGTCCTTTTTGATCGGTATGATGGTATCAGTGCAAAGGATCATGAGAGGCACAGAAGAACCGGGGAAGGATCAATTGCATACCAGTTGACTTTGACCTCACCTTTACCTGGACACGCAGCCATCATGAAGAACAAAGATAACAAGCGGCAGCTCTCCCAACTACTCGGTACTAAAACTATGAAGTTTAAATAAATTTTGTGGTTTCCCATCAAAATTAAGAACGTAAAAAAAAAAAAAAAAATACAAAGGTTAGCAATAAGATGGTGTCTAGTTGAAATATTTAACCTAGGAGGAAAGACAACTGCCAACCTTTGGAAAAGAACAATGGGAGAAGAAAACCTAACAACAAGATATGTATTAACAGATGAATGGCTTGGAAGAAGTTGACAGAAATAACCTGCTAGTAAGAGAAGAAAAAGTCGGGGTATTTGAAGGGACACAAGGAAAAGTTGAGAAAAGAAACATGTACCGTAGATAACAGTATAGTCGCCAGCCGCCAAATATTACGAATTATAGCATCGCTACTAATTTGTATGAGCCACTAAAGATAATACACAGTAGTTTATATCATGACTGTATAATCTACCCTGTTTCAGCGTTGTTTTATGCTTTGTATCTGCATGTATATACGGTTTCAAATTTTGCAATTTTTTTTCTTTTTCGCGCGACGACGACGTCGGGAGGACACTCAGTAAATACTAAACCCTAGATGGCGACCTTATTGTTGGTCGCTACTCTGTTGATATTTTTGTAATTTGATCATTTATAGCCATATCTCTTATGACACAGATGCAGACACAAAATGACAGACTTTCCAGATAGCCCCTTCTAACTTTCCTGAAATCATGGATGTAGAAATGTAAGTATTAACGCCACTACACGTCTGTACATAGAAAAAACAGTCCTGGCGACTTTAGTGTTATCTACGGTAGGAGTAACACAAGTACAGCTTTCCCAATAGAAACTTAGATGCCTGGAATGGCCTAGAAGTGATAGTGGCAAAGTGTGCATCAATTTAAGGAATAAATTGATCAATCATATACACCACGACCACGAGAATAGCTCAGGGCCCTGTATGCTACAAGAGGTATTATAGTATCACATGCACACAAGAGGTCTTTACGATGGAAGATTGATTCAATGCTAAAAAAGGGAAAATGTACCAGACATCGGAGGTCATATGGCACTTTACGATGGAAAATTAATTCGAGGTAAGAGAGGGTGTGAAAAAAGGGTACAGTGCTGAGAGATATACAAGTTATTTTGTAGGAGGTTCTTAATGAAACTGTTGGAAATTAATTCAAGATGTAGGAATATTTTAGAATTTTAAGCTTTCTAGATATATACTGCACATGATACATGCTGCAGTAATGGAGCTTCGTAACAGTAAAAAAATACAGACAAGGGGACAAATCCTCCAGGGTTGAATACCCCGGGGGCGGGGACGGGGACGAATCACCCTCGCACAGGTACCGACAACGCCAAATACTCCTGCTGAGCGAGTCCATAACACCGTGGCTAATGCCAATCCGCCGTAAGATTTTTTGACATGACCCGCCGTCATTATGTGCTGCGCTACCGAAGTATGTAAAACTTTCCAAGATCTCAATGTCCTCGACAGACAATGTCCTCAACATTGTTCTCAATGAACAGACTGTAATATTTCATCTAGTAAGCCTCCAAACTCCTCATCCAACTGATTTGCGTGCTGGTATTGAATCTTCCTCCTCTTCTCACTAATTTGCATGTTAGCATTGTGTCTCTGCCTCCTCATCTTCAATTTACTGATCAGCGTGTTAGTGTATTGACACTGCCTACCTCCGTATTCTTTCACTCATTTGCCTATCAGCATAGTGTCTGTTGTTTTTTCTCCTATACCCTCATAGACAGATGGGTCCCATGGTGTCTGTTCATCCTTATGTATATAATCTATCTCCTCCTCACGGATTTGCACATCAACGTGGCATCTCATGTCAACTTCCTCCTCCTCCTCCTACTGATTTGCATGTTTGCATCGTGTCTCTGTATACCTTCTTATCCAACCATTTTTGTGTTGGTGTAGTGTTTCTTCATCCTTGGAGACACACTTAACAGGAAGGCTCCCCAGAACGATTTTTTTTTTTTTAGGTAATTGAGTAATCACCAGCAGTCCAATGGTAAATGGGTATTAAGTCTCCACTCAACAATTGTTTTCCTTGTCAGTTGCCAGATATCAGGAAATCACCTTCTAATGCTCATGTTTGATGTAATATCTATTTTTGCTTGCATTTCTAATGTTTCTTTTTCTTCAAAGGATAGTAGTGTTTGAAAGCAGCATGCAGCCTGGTGGTGGAGCAGCAGGGAGCTGTTGAGGTTTCATCTAGTAAAGGAAGAAGGCATCTTTGTGAAGCATCACCAATACGCCGTGTGTCGAGACATAAGCTGAAAGCCCTTACGCCGCGTGCTATTTATTACACACAGACTACAAATGCACATGAACACAATGTGGACATACCTATCACTACATAACACTAGTATGTGGGTCATGTCTTTGCGATATTTCGCTGTTGCCGAGTGACACTGAAGGTATATAATGTAAATAATGTATAAATAATGAGAACAAAATGAGGTCGCTACATGGTGAGATATGCCGAGCTGCCTCTTGACTGAGGAATGGCAGCTAGGCTGCTTCCTGACGGAGAACAAATCATGTCGCTACATGGTGAGATGCATTACACCGATATTGTGGAGGGACAGGCTGCCACCTGACGAAGAACAACAGGCAGTTGAGAGAGGCCGCTGCCTCAGCTGGTCTCGCTTCCCCGTGACTGAGGTGTGTCAGGCGGCCTCCTGACGGAGAAATAACATGCTGCCGTTACATGTTGAGATACCGCGCTGCCCGGTGACAGAGGGTTGCAAGGCAAGGCCTCCTGACAGAACGCCACGCCCTGTATACATGCAACCGTAACAAGCAAAACTACGCTTCCTTGATTTACAAGAAGATTCGTCTCTCATCGAGTGTGCTTATATATATTCACATTACTGGGTAATACGACGCAAAAGATATACTTAAGAAAGACAGTGAAGATGAGAAAAAAAGTATAAATGATGAAGATGAGTGGGTAAATCCACCCAGAGTATCCTACGGCGAATTAATCCGCCACGGAAATCTCCGGCCGTGGGGTCGGCTGGGGTGAGGCAGGAGCCGGGAGCAAGCTGTTGCCTCTCCGCGCGGCGGGATGAAATGAAAAGTAATCATCGTACCTCTGGCGCCCTACATGGCATCCGAAAACACAACCTTCTGGATAACCAAACCTCCTGGACCGCTACACCGCCCACTCGTCGGAAGGCCCCACCCACTTTTGCAAACCTATTAGGAAAAAAAAAATTCGCGGGCGGGACCAGGCCCATACTTAAAAGATTTGGATTTTCCCCGGTTCGTTCAACCCCCTCCTAAGGGTTTGAGGAAGTCTAAACGCGTCCAAAAACGGCGGCTTAGGCGAAGTGCTAGCGCTCATTTTCAAGAGTCCAAATTTTGGGTTTCATGAAAAATCACTACTAGATCATCAGAAAAGGGATAAAAATACGAAAACACAAGATTAATTTCTATGATAAATTTCTGAAAACTAAAACGAAAGATTCTCTATAAATAATTGTACCAATATGCAAAAGTTCCTTCAAAAAACAAAAATTGACTTGCTTCGCTCTTCGACGAGAAAAGATAAAATTTTTTTAGGCAAAACTTTCATCCTTGGGCCCTCTTTCAAGCAGGAAAATGTCCTATGTCCTGCGAGGGGGAAATTTTTTAGCGAAATGATCGCGAAGAGCAGGCAGATGCCTGACAGCCCTCGCCAACCCCTGATCGCCGCGCCGCCTTCCAGGGGAGTACGTCAAAGGGCTACGGTTATAATGGCGAGGGCTTCGCGTCGTTTTTTAAAAACACCGACTTTTTTTCCTGGGCCCACAAAAGGTGCTTTTTTTAAAGGGGATAGGGTTATAATGGCGAGAGTTTCGCGGGAGTTTTCAAGACACCGCTATTTTTTCTTTGGCTACAATAGGGCTTTTTTAATGAAGATTTTTTTGCGCAAACCCCCTAAAAAAAAAATAAAAAAAAATGTTTTTTGTGGTTAAGGGTTGGTTGGTTTCATTAAAACCTATATGGTTAGGTTAGGTTTCTTAAAACCCTTTTCTTAGGTTAGGTTTCATTAAAACCTATAAGGTTAGGTTAAGTTTAATTTTTTTTCATTTTTTTTTTTTTTTTTTTGCGCAAAATAAAACTATCTCCATTAGAGCAAGCACCTATTGTAGGCCAAGAAAAAATAGTCGGTGTCTCTGTAAACGACCGCGAAACTCTCGCCCATTATTACCGGAGATAGTTTTATTTTGCGCAAACCCACAGTTTAAAAAAAAAAAAAAATTATCACCGAATATTATGGTACCATTTCCATTAAAAACACAATCTCCATCAGAAAAAGCACTAAAACTTGGCCGGGAAAGATTTGTCAGAGTCTTATAGGTTTTAATGAAACATATAATGTTAGGTTAGATATACTTTGTGGTTAAGTTTAGGGGTAAATCTTAAGAACAAAGGCTCCACCCTCTATCTTCTTCTTATAGCCAACAAGCTTGGGGACATGGTGGGAAACCGGGGTTTTGGGGATGGGGGAGCACACACATAAGGGAAATATGGCCCCCCACAAAAAAATCCCTAAGCTAGGGATATTCCCTAGTTCATGAACTTTATCGGGGAAATATTACCCCGATTAAGTCTATGTACTAGGGAAATTTCCCTAGTTTAGGGATTTTTTGTGGGGAGCCAGCCATATTTCCCTTATGAGTGTGCTCCTTTTGTGGGGGAGCACACATATAAGGGAAATATTTCCCCGATAAAGTCCATGAACTAGGAAAATTTCCCTAGTTTAAGGATTTTTTTTGGGGGGGGGCCATATTTCCCTTATGTTTGTGCTCCCCCACCCAAAAACATAGGTTTCCACCATGTCCCCAAGCTTGTTGGCCATAAGAAGAAGAAGATAGGAGATTGAGCCTTTATTCTAAAGATGACAAACTCTACAGACCTAACCTAGCACCCCTCTTCGAGCCCCTTGTGCTGTGCACTAACCTAACCTAACCTAACCTAACCTGCCCTAACCTAACCTAAAGGCCGTGTCACACACACTTTTTCCGGCATCTTTTGGTATTTTGCTACCAAAAGATGCCCGTAGTGGTGGCAAAAATATGCGCGTTCGTCACACGGCGTTTCGGCTACGAGCATCTTCTACTGGCATCTTCCGGGACCCGCAACCAAAACTAAATAATATAACATTATGGATCGCTGAAATTTAATATCGGCCATGTAGACAAAGTAAGGATCGGCACTCATTAAAATATAAACAGATGTCTTAAAGACAGTAAGTATAATACGTAGAGCCAACATTTGTGTCAGCTTAGTGTGGAGACTTTGTTTTTAAGATTTTCCAGGTTAGTTTTGGTTTCATTAAAACCTAAAAGGTTAGGTTAGGTTTCATTAAAACCTATAAGACCCTGACTAATTTCTCCCGGCCTAGTTTTAAGTGCTTTTTCTGATGGAGATACAGTGTTTTAATGGAAACGGTACCATAAAATTCGGTGATGATTTTTTTTTTTTTTTAACTTTTTTGTTTGCGCAAAATATAACTATCTCCATTAGAAAATGCACCTATTGAAGACCAGCAAAAAAAAGTCGGTGTCTCTGCAAACGACCGCGAAGTCATCGTCCATTATTACCAAATTGCTGAGTTAGGTTACGTTTAGTTTAGGTTAGGTTAGATTTAGGTTATGTTAAGGTTTGGTTTAGGTTATGTTAAGCTTAAGGTAGATTTGGATTAGGTTATGTTGAGTTATTTAGGTTAAAAAAAACGAATTTGATGGTGCGCGATTGTCCGGGTGGTTGGCAACGCCAACTCCTGCGGAATATTTACCGTTTGGTTTAGGTCATCCTCGAGCCTGACAATTCTAACCTGTTTCATAGAGTAGATTTCTTCATTCTGAGTCTTTTAAACCCAATTTCACATGGCGCAATTGAATAATAATGCTGATACATATACTACCTAGAATCTAGTTCTTTCAACCAAAAACTGTTAAGTTAGGTTAGAGGTGGGGTTTGGTATATTAACAGATGATATCAAGAACAAATAAGAAAATTATCAAGACTACGGCAGTGGGAAGAGAAATAGAGTTATATGGATATTGTTCCATGGCTTAATAAATCACGACTTATTCAATTTGAATTTTTTTTATTTATAGTGAGCCTACTCTAAATCGCTTTTATTCTCAACATGATACCATTCTTCATCAACAGTTTGGTGGGGATGCACTTCAATCTGTATCACGATACATGATACCAAGGCAGGAGGAACATGACTACCTCAAAGAGTGAATAATAACACACTCGTGACTTGTCATGCACTAATCGCCGTATTTTTTTCAGTGTTGCTTTATATTACACCTCCCACTAGTCTGTCACATATATAATCCCTTCTCGGTCCAAGCGGTATCGCTTGATTAGTTATGTATCAACAAGTTCGTCCAGTACATCTCTCCTGTCACGAAAAGTTCTCAGGAGTGGGTGGAGCACTCCATGTTTACGTCTTAGGACGAGTCTTAGCCGCCGCCCTGCTCGCTAGGACACCTCACACCCTGTCCTAGCCAAACCTCGAAATTAGGACGAGACTTAGCGATTTAGGATGCGCTCGAAATGATTTAGGACGCCGGCCGCCATATTTAAGACTCGAGCGAGTCTAAGACGAATCCTAAATCTTTATAAGTATGGGCCCAGGAGCCTGAAGACTGAAGATTTTATACCGGAACATTAACATATATGAACGAATGTAAATAATTCTTGTTTTATATGTGTTATAGCTCATAAAAAAAAAGTAATGCCATTATATCACTTACTGATGCTTGTTCACAGATATTCAAAAACTTTATTGGCCCGTATCTCAAAATATAGTATTTTTCATTCAAATTATATCTCCTTCTTTAGTTTTGGGCCAATTTCAATGAAAAAAATGCACAATATGCCCAAACCGGATAAAATGAAGTTATGACTTGCTTTTGTTCATATCTGACAGGAAACTTTTGTCAGATTGGTTTTTTTTTGGTGTGTTTGAGTGGTAAAAATAGGATTGAAAATTTGAAAATTCATATCATGTAAACCATACATTTTTACTCATTTATCTCTTCATAACGTTGATGGTCTGAACAAAGTTCCTGTATCATATTTATTTAATTGGTGTAGGTTAATTATCATAGGAGTAGTTAGCATTTCAAAATATCAAAAAAAAAAAAAAAAGTATATTGGGAAAAATATAAAAGCCACAAATACTTTTTCTTGGTCTACAATTGTTGTCCATGGTGTCCCTAATTCATGGTATACATATCATAACCTTAGCCAAATAAATGAAAAAAATCCCACAAAAAACGGCCGCTCCCCTTAAGGCGCCCCATTTACGCCAACTTAACGTGCGGCGAGTAAGTCTTTGAACAATAAGCCTTTCAATGTGTCACTTGTAGCATATTTTTCTCGCTGATCTTGGCCCAACTGTTAGTTTTACATGATTACGGACGCCTTTGTATTCTGTTTCAATCAATACTTGTAGCATTTTCACAATGATATCATCACATTGATGGAGACTTACTACATCTCTGGCGGAAAAAAATCAAAACTTGAAAGGCAGATTTTCCTGTTGCCACTCACAGATAATCATTTACTACACAATAGTGGAATAGGAAACTAAGAGGGAAGGGCCGTCAGGACTGGATGATGTTACCGTTGCTACAACATCCTTGCAGCGAATGGTGTTTGCATCACAGATTATGGTGTAGCATAGCAGAGTCATATCCGCGTAGGGAAGCTATGAAATCGTAGTGATAGTACATATATTCTGTTCATTGTGACAAAATATTCTTAGTTCTAATAGGAAAGTCATGTGTCGGTAAGTTGATAACCTATTTACTCTTGCATTTGTAGTAACAAAGTGTTCAGAGATGATATGAAGAGCGCCATTATTACTCCAATGTAATATCATTGTATCAGTACAGTTTCAAAAATCAAGAAGCAAAAATATAATTAACACACAATCGATAATCTTTTGGATAGAGGATACTTACTTGCCGCTGCAATGTACCAATAAGTCCCGTCCAGGAACCATTGGGCTGCCGAAGGCCGTACGTTCGATACTTTGATCTTATGAACTGGAAACTAGAAACATTGATTTGTCTTAGTGTAAATTAATACTATCATCTTAACAGTATGTAGGTTCAGCATGACAATAGAATGTTGTAGCGTGCTAGTTGAATTAATGTAGATGTAGATTACGGGTAATACCTATTTCCGTTATTGGAATATAATACTTCGCGGGTATTGACAATAGTAAAAATGTACATAATTTTGAATTCAATAAAACAAAAATATATACAGAAGCATATCTTTGAAAATTATTATGATCCCTAACTAACATGTGCATCAGCCTTGTGGCGCGTATGTGTATTCCAGAACCTTTAAAACTACTATGTTCACATTACGCTAGAAACGGCAACGGCAACCCACCACAGCCAAGTGCTGCATAATGTCGAGACCGTGCCATGATCGCTTGATGTAATTGCCTGGTGTCCGTATTTTCCAAGGCAAAAATTCACTGTATTGGATAAATAATAAGAAATAATCTTTATTGTATTTTGAAGAAAAAAAGTTTGCAATATAGAAAAAATTATATGAATACGTAACTAATGGCCACACCTTGCAGAGGCTGTATCACGATCCGTGAGATAATCATTTGTGATTACCTTAGCTGGTTGGATCATAGACGAAACCCCACAAAACGCTGACGATGTCTTAAGGATTGTATGAGAACAGACACCCAAGGCGCCAGTCGTCTGCCTGTGTGATCATCTCGCATTGAATAATTATTCATAATTGATAATATATATAATCAATATTTTTATATATTTAAAATAATATATATAAAAATATAATATATATTACAATGAGAGGCGTATAGATTGTGAGGATATATGGGACGAGAAGGGGCGGTGGAATAGACGAAGACCCAAGAGCTGAGAGCTAGGAGAGATGAGAAGCAGACAAGGGAGTGCTGGTTGAGAGAGTATTCGATTGATAAATTATATATATATATATATATTATATATATATATATATATATATATATATAATGAGAGAGAGAGAGAGAGGAAGAGAGAGAGAGAGAGAGAGAGGGGAGAAGAGAGAGAGGGGAGAGAGAGAGAGAGAGAGAGAGGAGAGAGAGAAAAGAGAGAGAGAGAGAGAGAGAGAGAGAGAGAGAGAGAGAGAGAGAGAGAGAGAGAGAAGAGAGAGGAGAGAGAAGAGAGGAGGAGAGAGAGAGAGAGAGAGAGAGAAGGGAGGAGAGAGAGAGAGAGAGAGAGAGAGAGAGAGAGAGAAAGAGAGAGAGAGAGAGAGTATATACGGGCAGGAAATTTTCTCTGAGACAGATCTCGTTAAAAGTGATAGCTAGTTCAGCGTTTATTATCTTCTTAAAGATATTTTCTCTTTGTCTTAAGAGTGTCTTATTCTCTTTTGTAATCACTTGTATGACTTTTCTTCCATAAGCAGAGCCAACCAAAAAAAGCTGATCAAAGTTAATGGCGGCCACCTTAAGTACCATCGTCCCACCAAAGGCTACATCAACCTTACTAACAAGGTACTTACACCAGACCAAGAAGAAATACTTAATATGGGTCTCAACTGCCACATGATGTCAAAACCCAAGAAATTCCAAAAATGAATCGAATGCGAAGTACTCATCGATGATGTTGAAAAACTGGAGAAAAAGGGAGACGTCACCATCGATCCTGCCTTCAAGCAAGAAATCATCGCAGAAGCTTCCAAAAC
>JACEEZ010025327.1:37500-40000 GCA_016584305.1 Chionoecetes opilio | reverse complement strand
GACAATGATAATTATAATATACCTGGACTTTAGTAAGTTATTCGATAAGGTACCACATGAGAGACTCTTTAAATAAGGCTCATGGAATAGATGGGAAGGATCTTCATTGGAATCGTTAAAGCTTGGCTAAGTCATAGGCAACAAAGGGTTACAATTAATGGTTCTAAATATGAATGGGGACTGGTGGCGAGTGGGGTTCCACAAGGGTCTGTTTTGGGTCCATAACAATTTTTGATTTACATCAACGACTTGGATAGTGGGATTAGCAGTGATATCAGCAAATTTGCTGATGATAGTAAGGTAGGTAGGATTATTGGATCACAGTCTGATGTAAACATATTGCAGGGAAACTTAGATAAACTTAATGAGTGGGTAGTCAGGTGACATATGGAATTCAATATTGATAAGTGCAGCGTTATGAATGTTGGTAGAAAAACCCCTGGTAATTAGATACACCATACGCAATGTATCGCTGAAAAGATCAGAAGGTGAGACAAATCTGGGAGTGAAAGTGATCTTAGCCCTCTAACCTAGGAAACAATGTATTGAGGCTAGAAATATATCTAATAGGGTGTTAAAATGAATTACCAGAAGTGTTAAAAGTAGAAGTACTGAGGTTATTCTAAATTTTTAATTGGCTCTAGTCAGACCTCACCTAGACTATGCGGTTCAGTTTTGGTCAACGTATTACAGAATGGATATAGCTTTGTTAGAATCTGTGCAGAGAAGGATGACCAAACTCAACATCAGACCAAACTGCATCACAAGGAACTGGCCAAGGGCACAACAAAAATGGGTAACACAAAGCCCGCTTAGTTGCCAGTCCCTATAAAGAAGACAGTAAGAGAATAAAATAAAAAAGAGGGGTGAGCCAATTTAGTTCGAGAGGTGTCTTGTTCTTTTGAAAAGATTTATGTCATAGGAAAGTGGAAAAATAGAAACAGGAAGAGAGTTCCAGAGTTTACCAGTGAAAGGGATGAAGGAGTAAAGATACTGATTAACTCTTGCATTAGGAAGATGGACAGAATAGGGATGAGAATGAGTAGAAAGTCTTGTGCAGCAAGGCCGCGGGAGGGGGGGAGGCATGCAGTTAGCAAGTTCAGAAGAGCAGTGACCATGAAAATAACGGTAGAAGAGAGCAAGAGAAGTAACATTGCGGCGTTGATTTAAAGATTGATGACAGTCAGTCAGACGAGAGGAGTTGATGAGACGAAAAGTTTTGACTCAACCCTGTTTAGGAGAGCTGAATGAGTGGATCCTCCCCAAACATGTGAGACATACTCCATACATGGTGGATAAGGCCCCTGTAGAGAGCAAGCAATTGGGAGGGAGAAAAAAAAGGTCGCAGACGCCACAGGACACTTAACTTCTTAGAAGCTGTTTTAGCATGAGATGAGATGTGAGATTTCCAGTTCAGATTTTTAGTAAAGGCTAGTCCTAGAATGTTCATTGTAGAAGAAGGAGACAGTTGAGTGTCATTTAAGAAGAGGGGATAGTTATCTGGTAGGTTTTGTCGAGTAGATAGGTGAAGAAATTGGGTTTTTGAGGCATTGAACAAAACAAGGTTTGCTTTGCCCTTATCAGAAATTATAGAAAGATCAGAAGTTAGGCGCTAGGTGGCATCTCTCCGTGAATCACTTAGTTTGAGTTGAGTTGAACGTCTAATAAAGGACGTTGAAAAATGCAGGGTAGAATCATCAGCGTAGGAGTGGATAGGGCTTTGAGTTAGACTTAGAAGATCATTAATGAATAATAGAAAGAGAGTGGGTGATAGGACAGAGCCCTCGGGAACACCACTATTGATAGATTTAGTAGAAGAACAATGTCCGTCTACAGTAGCTGCAATAGAACGGTTTGAAAGGAAACTTAAGATGAAGGTACAGAGAGAAGGATAGAAACCGAATGAGGGTAGTTTGGAAATTAAAGATTTGTGCCAGACTCTATCAAAAGCTTTCGATATGTCAAGGGCAACAGCAAAAGTTTCACCGAAACCCCTAAGGGAGGATGACCAAGATTCAGTTAGGAAAGCTAGAAGATCGCCAGTAGATCGCCCTTTACGGAAACAGTACTGACGATCAGATAGAAGATTGTGAGCAGATAGATGCTTAAGAATCTTCTTATTAAGTATAGATTCAAAAACTTTAGAAAGGCAGGAAGTCAAAGCTATAGGACGGTAGTTTGAAGGATTAGAACGGTCACCCTTCTTAGGAACAGGTTGGCTGTGAGCAAACTTACAGGAAGAAGGAAAGGTGGAAGTAGATAGAAAAAGACGGAAAATTTTGACCAGGCAAGGTGCAAGCACAGAAACAAGGTTTTTGAGAACAATAGGAGGGACTCCGTCAGGACCGTAAGCCTTCCGAGGTTCTAGGCCAGAAAGGGCAAAGAAAACATCATTCCGAAGGATCTTATGACAGGCATAATATAATGGAGGAGAAGGAGGAACAAGCCCTTCATTAACCAGAGTGGAATTTTTAGCAAAGGTTTGAGCGAAGAGTTCAGC
>JACEEZ010025327.1:25000-32500 GCA_016584305.1 Chionoecetes opilio | reverse complement strand
TGTAGATTTTTATATATATGCTCCAATTTAACCTTCATATTCAATTTAGGGTGGTCCACCAAAAATATTTTTCTACTTTTATTCCTCCACAAGGCTATTTTTTGTCCATTACCCATAGATTACAAGCCTATGAAATTTCATGGTGATAAAACTTAATTTAGAGGTCGACCCATCATCTCGCTTTCTATCATAGGATTTAACCCGGAAAATATCACATACCCGAATTGGAGCACTTCCCGACATCACAGACCCAAATGGTGTTGATTTCTGAATTCTCCGGGGTTGGTAACCCCAAAGACACATTTTATCAACTAAAAACTGATATACAGCTGTCTGAATTCTGATTTTCATTATTTGGTTTTCATACGGTAAATTATGGGTACGCCATACCCTGGTTACTATGGTTAGGGTACTTCTAATAGAGATAGAACAAAATGGTTTGCATTTTTGAACTCAGAAGGGTCGATTTACACACAGAAATGCTTTCATATTTCACTTATTTACTAAAACCTGCAAAATATGTCAGAACATTTCAATTTCTCTATTTTCCTATAGAAAAACGATTTTTTGGGCGAAATTTTGTGAATTGTCAATAAATCAGTGTCGATGAAACCACTTCTATGTGTAAGTCGACCCTTCTGAGTTCAAAAATGCGAACCATTTTGCTTTATCTCTACTAGAAGTACCCTAACAAGGGTATGGCCTACCCCTAAAATGTACTGTGAAAACCAAATACTGAAATTCAGCATTCAGACAGCTGTATATCAGTTTTTAGTTGATAAAATGTGGTCTATGGGGTTGATAACCCCGGAGAATTCAGGAATCAACACCATTTGGGTCTGTGATGTCGGGAAGTGCTCCAATTCGGGTATGTGATATTTTCCGGGTTAAATCCTATGATAGAAAGCGAGATGATGGAACGACCTCTAAATATCATTGTATCGCGATGAAATTTTGCACACAAGGAGAGGCATGCAACACGAAAAAAGCAGCGGTGTGGAGAAAGGACCAGTGCACTTTGAAATTTTACCCCCTCTTCTTGGACCACTCTAACATACATAGTATATTCAAGTTAACTGAGCTACCCCTAAAAATTATGATTAATGCATAAAACTCCACAGGTAGTGTTATTTTGTTCATTGGAACAATTTTCGAGGGTGAGAACCCCCAAATGATCAATCAATCAATCATTGGGGGCATACGCCGGGGGGCGCGTCGCCTCGCCCACCCTACGACGCTACTCCCGGGGGTCACCACGCTCGAGTTCCCATGCAGGCTCCTTTCCCATACCAAGCAGCTCTCGACAAGAAACATCAACTTGCCCCAGCCACGAGCCTTGTGGGCGCCCCCTTGGCCTCCTCCACGCCGGATTGTCTCTTACAGATACAACCCGATGGGAAGGATCGGTTTCAGGGTAGCGTGCCACATGCCCATATAGCCGAAGTTGGCGCTGACGGACTATGCAGGTAATAGGCCTCGATTCAGTCTCACGGTGCAATCGCTGATTTGACACGTAATCATCCCAGCGATACCCCATGATTCTGCGAAGACACTTATTACCAAAGGCATTGATTCGTCTCTTCAAGTCACTATTTAGTGTCCATGTCTCACAACCATAGAGTAAGACAGGGATCACAAGCGACTTGAAGATCCGGATCTTTGTCTTCCTGCACAGGTACCGACAACGCCAAATACTCCCGCTGAGCGAGTCCATAACACCGTGGGCTATGCCAATCCGTCGTAAGACTTCTTGACGTGACCCGCCGTCATTATGGACTGCGCTACCAAGGTATGTAAAACTTTCCAAGAACTCAATGTCCTCGCCACACGCATGAACAGACTGTACTGCTTCATCTAGTAAGTCTCCAAATACCTGGACCTTGGTCTTGAGCCAGGAGACCTCAAGTCCCAAGGGCTTTGCCTCCTCGTGCAGCGCCTCGAGAGCCATCACCAGGACCTCCAGCGACTCAGCAAAGATTACTGCATCATCGGCAAAAACAAGATCAGTGATCTTGGTGTTGCCGACGGATGCTCCACAATCACTTTGATCTACAACCTTGTCCAATACCCAGTCCATACAAGCGTTGAAAAGTGATGGGGCAAGGACGCACCCCTGCCTCACTCCTGTATTCACAGGAAAGAAGCTGGATACACCTGCCCCACACTTCACAGCACTCTCAGTCCCAGAATACAGACCAGTTATCAAACCAATAGTCCTTGCAGGAATCCCTCGAAGTCGCAGAAGATCCCAGAGTGACTCACGATGCACTGAGTCAAACGCCTTCTTGAGATCAACATAGGCTGCAAGCATCCCCTGTCGAAACTCACGTCGGCGTCGGCGTCGGCGTTCCTATATATATATATATATATATATATATATATATATATATATATATATATATATATATATATATATATATATATATATATATATATATATATATATTATATATTGTTACGAGCGAGACAGTGAGTTGTCTAGAGGAATGAGTAGCGAGACTGAAACGCCCGAAACCATAACAAAAAGGTGATGGAAAGAAGTAGATAACAATAACAATTTAATAATATCTAATAAATCACCTTGTAGCAAGGAGTAAGATGATCTTGCTTTTGAAGCACACACAGAGATGACTAAAGATAATGCTTATATAATCTAAATGACCAATATGTACATAACACAAGATAATTAACCCTAGAGAAAAACACAAAAAGAATACTAAGATAAGTTTCACCACCAGGTAGTAAATAATAATAATGATGTGAGTTGACTTGAGTAGAGTCACCAGTGCTAATGTTGACTGGGTACTTACTTAAAGGCACAAGAATGGTGTTACTGCTATGTTCCCCGAGAGAGTAGTAACGCTTCAGCTATATACAGATGACTGACTAACAAAAGAAAACGAGGTTTATAAATGCCCTCGTATTTGCCTGGGGCTGCTTCACTCAGCTTTGAGTCGAAACACACCGGCGAGATCCCGGAGTAGTTCCGGTGCCTTCCTTCGTGTTGATTGAGGAAGGGTAGTTAGTGGTACTCCAGGCAGGTGTGTGTGTGTGTGTGTGTGTGTGTGTGTGTGTGTGTGTGTGTGTGTGTGTGTGTGGTGTGTGTGTGTGTGTGTGTGTGTGTGTGTGTCACACAGGATGAGGATAAGGCGAGGCTTATGATACCTCCCCCCATAAGACGACGCCACTGGGAAGAAGTGGCGTCGTAGGAGTTGAACTGGTCAAGGTGAGCCTCTAGGTGCGAGAGAGAGCGTCTGCAATGATGTTGTCGGTGCCCTTGATGTGGATGATGGTCAGGTTGTAAGGTTGGAGGAAGAGAGACCATCGGAGAAGGCGTTGATTGGTAAATTTTGCACGATTTAGGAAGGACCGAGGGTTGTGATCAGTGTAGACTTTTAAAGGATCTTGACTTGGCTGGAGATAACACTGAAATTTTTGTACCGCTGAGACGATTGCCAGGAGTTCTTTCTCGATGGTGCTGTACCGCTTTTGGTGGATGTTGAACTTGCTGGAGTGGTATGCCAAGGGGTGAAGAATGCCCTCCACCTCTTGTAAGAGTACAGCTCCTAAGGCGGTGTCGCTGGCATCTGTTTGCAGAGCAAAGGGTTTGGCGAAGTCGGGAGCGATGAGCACGGGACCCTGGGACAGGAAGTTCTTAAGTTGGTTGAAGGCGGCTTGGCAGACGTCCGTCCAGTTGTAGGTCACAGCCCCACTAGTGAGCCGGGTGAGAGGGACGATAGCGGCCGCGAAGTTGGGACAGAATCTCCGGTAGTAACCTGCCATACCCAGAAAGCGCCGTAGGGCCTTCCGAGTAGTATGGGCAGGGTACTCCAAGATGGCGGAGATGTTGGCCATTTTGGGTCGTACTTGGCCTTGTCCCACCTCGTGTCCCAGGTATGTCACCGTGGCTCGGCTGAAGGTGGTCTTGGCCAGCTTGATGGTCAGTTGTGCTCCCTGCAGCCTGGTCAACACTTCCCGGAGTTTGAGAAGGTGCTGCTCCCAATGCTCTGTAAATATCAGAATGTCGTCTAAGTATACAGAAACTCCAGCCAGATCCTGTAATAAGTAGTCCATTGCCCTTTGGAAGGTAGAAGGGGCATTCCTCATCCCAAAAGGCATGACTCTGTATTGGAAAAGACCAAAGGGTGTGATGAAGGCTGATATTTGTTGGGCCTTTTCCGTAAGGGGTATTTGGTAGTATCCCTTCAGTAAGTCAAGTTTTGTTATATAATTAGTCTGTCCAACCTTGTCGATGAGATCATCTATTCTTGGTAGAGGGTAGGCGTCCGGAACAGTCACAGCGTTTACTCTGCGGTAGTCCGTGCAGAGGCGCAGTTGTCCATCCTCCTTGGGGACGAGAAGACATGGTGACGCCCACGGAGACTGGCTGGGAATAGCCAGTCCCTGCTGGAGTAGATAATCCACCTCTTGCCTCATCCGGTCACATTTCCGAGGATGTAGTCGGTAGGGTGGTTGACGAAGAGGAGAGGTTCCTGGGAGAAGCTCGACATCGTGGGAGGTCATGTTACATAATTTAGGATGATCGCCAAGGACATCTTTATGGTTTAACATAATGGTGGTTATGTCTCTCCTGTGAGAGGAAGATAGGTGGGTTAGGTAATCTCTGAGATTACCAAGTATGGTTGAGTTTTTTTCACAATCTGTACCTGTTACAAGGGTGGTGGTATTTTCAGGTACAGAAATGGTGCAAACTGGCATTGTATTTGAATCAGGTATTTTATTTGTATCAGGTGCAAGGTTTGGTCTACTCTTGTATAATTTCAGTAGATTAATGTGAATTAGCTGAGTGCTTTTACGGCGGTCGGGAGTGTTTATGATATAGTTATTGTCACTGACCTTCTTACTGATGTTATAAGGACCATGGTATTTAGCTTGTAAAGGTGAACCAAAGACTGGAATGAAAGCAAGGACTTGGTCACCTTCATTGAATGTTCTTACTTTAGCTTTACTATCAAAGTGTTTTTTCATTACCCCTTGAGCTTGTTTGAGATTGCTTCGAGCAAATGAGCGGACTTGGTCAAGAGTATTCTTAAGTTTCTCAATGTATTGAGTGATAGTGACAAGTTTACTGGTAGTGTTGTTTAGCAATCTGTCTTTGATTACCTTAAGTGGCCCCCTAACCTTACGACCAAACAATAGCTCAAAGGGAGCAACACCAAGGGACTCGTTGGGTGTCTCCCGTATGGCGAATAGGACGAAAGGTAAGGCTTCGTCCCATTCTTGGTCCTTGTCATGACAAAACTTGCGGAGAAGTGCCTTAAGGGTCTGGTGACATCTCTCCAAAGCACCTTGTGATTGAGGATGGTATGCCGTAGATAGAGTCTGTGTGATTCCAAGCTCTGCCAGAACTGCTGCAAAGAGACCGCTCGTGAAATTTGTGCCGCGGTCACTTTGAATTTCCCTAGGTATGCCAAAGGTAGTGAACAGTTGAGTGAGTTTTGACACAATTGTTTTGGCTGTAATGTTTTTAAGTGGGAAAGCCTCAGGGTATCGGGTGGTTGGACACATAATAGTGAGGATGTATTGGTTCCCTCTCCTAGTTTTGGGCAATGGGCCAACGATGTCAATGATGATCTTTTGAAAAGGTTCCTCAGGCACTTGGATAGGTTGGAGTGGGTACTGAGGAATATTTTGATTAGGTTTTCCCATAATCTGGCAAGTGTGACATGAATTTATCATTGAAGTTATGTCTTTTTTTAATCCTGGCCAGTAAAAATCATTGAGTATTTTGTCACAAGTTTTCTTAATTCCTATGTGACCGGCTTGTTCTCAATGAGCGATCTCCATGATTGGCTCTCTCAAGTTGATTGGCAATACAATTTGGTGAACTTCAGCCCAAGTGGCATCATCAGAAAGTTTATGCAGTTTGAATAGCCTCATAAGAACTTTGTCCTGGTAATAGAAAGAAGGGGAATGAGTGATCTGATCTTTAGGAATGGTTCTGGCATGGTACCGAGACAGAGTAGCATCGTCTCGTTGAGCCTCAGCAAGTAGTTGCTCAGAGAATACCTTGCCAAGACTTACGTTAGGCGTATGAGGAGTGGTAGTTGACAAGGGCTGAGGGGGTATTTGAGCAGTTGCTTCGGACTGTGCACGGGTAACGGCACAGTTAGGAAAAAGATTTGGCTGCTCCTTTTCCATGTGAGCTGTGGGGTTGTATGGTAATGGTGAGTTATTAGTGACAAGGGGTGGAATGACTAACTCACCAGCCAGATCGTTAGCTAACAGGAAGTTAGTATGAGGAATGGGTAAAGACTTGTCCTCACTGACAGCAATGGTTACTACTCCCTTAACAAGCGGACAATCAAGGTACACCCTAGCCAGAGGTACGGGGAAAGTCTGGTGAAAATCCTTGAGGTACACCTTCTCCCCTGTATACTTCCGTTCTACTCCTGGAAGTGCAGATTTTAAGAGGATTGATTGGGCAGAAGCAGTATCCCGCATAATCTGGAGAGGGCGCTCCTCAGAGTCAGAGTCGAGGGAGACAGTACCTTGTGACCTGAAGGGTTTGAAAGGATCAGTAACAAAAGGGAGTGGAATTATTGTGTTCACCGAAGCAACTGGTTTAGAAAATGTGCCCATTTTAGCTACTTTACACCTAGGGTTAGGACAGTTCTTTATGAGGTGGCCAGTTTTCTTACAGAAATAGCAGAACACACTTGGCTTGGAACCACTATCTACAGACTTACCATCCTTTTCATAACTTGCACCTGAACTTACAATGGACTGAGCCTTCTTCTCTCCCGAGGATACAGGGCGATGTACTAAGGAAAAGACATCTGCTATTTTAGCAGCTTTGAGTAGGTTTGTCTCATCCTTGTCTGTAATGTGCAACATGATTGAGTAGGATATTTTACGTTTAAATTCCTCCAGTGCTACGAGATTTACCAGATCGTCATAAGTGGTGACTGATGCAGACTTGAGCCAGTTTTTAAGGGCTCTGAATTTCTCTGAGGCAAATTCTAGGTAAGTTTGACCAGTATTTTTGTTCATGTTGCGGAAGTTTTGTCGGTATCTTTCTGTGGTGACCGCGTAAGATGTAGGTATAGCATCTTTAACTACATCATAATCGGCATTATCCTGCACACTGTCTAGAACAGATAAAGCCTTTCCATTAAGTTTTGGCTTGACTAGCCAGGTCCAATCCTCTTTAGGTACCTGAAAATGCGTGGCAGAGGATTCGAACTCTCTAAAGAAAGCTTCAGGATCGTAATCAGAGAACTGAGGTAAAAGAGGCAAAATTTTTGTTAATTGTAATTTATTTGGAGTTTGAGTGGCGTGACCTTTATTCTGCAGAGCGAGGACTTTTAACTGATGTTCTCTATCACGTTCTTTTTCTGCTCTTTCACGCTCTTTTTCTTCTCTTTCACGCTCTTTTTCTTCTCTTTCACTCTCTTTTTCTGCTCTTTCATAGTCTAACTTCATTTGTAATGCCTGCATTTTCACTTTCTCCACTTCTAGGAGAAGTACTGTGTCTGA
>JACEEZ010025327.1:0-12500 GCA_016584305.1 Chionoecetes opilio | reverse complement strand
ACTTGGTCAACATTTTCTTTGGCTGAGTTTCATTGGAAGAATTATCTGACAGTTTTTAATAAAAATATCAAATGATGAATACATTGTTTAAATAAATGTATATTGCAAAGTTACTCACTATATTTTTATATAATAATAATTTTTTTATTCAGGTTGATCTTCTGTTATACTACTATTTGCATTTATCATATATTATATATTTTACTTATCACTATATCATTAATACTTTATGTTTGCACTTACGTTTTTAATAAAACGTCATTGATAAGATATTACGTCCTTAATAATAATCCCTTGTTCAGTATTTTATATACTTGATATTTGTAATTGTCCAAATATATTTTTTTATTTCCATTATTTGATATATAGTTTTTCATTGCGATACCTTTTATCTAGAAATATATATAAAGGCTTAATGAAATTTTACATTTATAGTCATTTGTATTTATATTTCGATAGTTTTCATGAAGAAAATAACATTCCCTACATATACATGTGGCAAGTGGGTCAATGGATGCCGAGGTGAACGATGAGTGGATTGGGAAATAGGCAAATGCTTGGTAGCAATAAGGGAGATTTGGAGCAAGAGAAACATGTGTATGGAGGCAAACAAGTGGATATAGGATGCAATTATAGCTGCAGCTGTTTTCTATGGTGGCTATAAGACGTAGGTGGTACATGCAAATACAAGCAAAAGACTAGAGATGTTCTACCTGATTTTTTTTAGCAAGGTTATCGGGGCTGAAGGGATATCTAGAGGATAGATATTAGTGTTCCAAGGCAAGAACAATATGCATAGAACGTCGTAATACTCGACGTAATAATCGTCGTATACATGATAGAACATACCAGGAATTTCTTAATTGGTATAGCCGCTAACAGACATGGATAAGAAGAAAATTATTGCGTGAATAAATGTATAACCAAAATAGAGGAAAAAAGGACTGGAAGATCATGAAAATAATTAGAAAAAGGTCAAGGAGGCGTTGCGTCACATTGGCTAAAAACTATTTTTTAAACACACAATTAAGAGCATCCAAGAGTAAGCACGATGTGTATGCAATATATTGAGAGAGATAGTTTAAAGCAAAGCTATATATACAAATATATATATACATATATATATATATATATATATATATATATATATATATATATATATATATATATATATATATATATATATATATATATATATATATATATATATAAATATATTAATATATATATATATATATATATATATATATATATATATATATATATATATATATATATATATATATATATTCCCCTGGGAGGGGACCAGAAATATCCCTAGGTCGGACAGTCTTCAAGATGTCGACCCGAGGTGTCTTGATACTTCTTCTAGCCTTCTCTCCTTAAACTTTTGCTACATTCGCGGCCTTCGATCTAACTTTCTCTCTGTTGAACACCATCTCTCCTCCTCTAAACCTCATCTTCTTTTCCTCACCGAAACCCAGTTGTCTGTGAGCACTGACAGCAGACCTTTTTCTGTCTCCTCTTACTGTCTCTATTCTAATTTTAAATCCAAAGTTGGCTGTTGCGTATATGTGCGCAATGACATCACTTGCTCTCGTGCCCACGGCCTTGAATCTTCCGAATTTTCTACCATCTGGCTTCGACTTCAATGTCACTCTCTTACTAAATTTATCTGTGCTGTATATCTCTCACCTAACTCCTCTGACTATGTAAAATTCTTCGACTATTTAACATCAAAAGTGGAGCACATCTCATCTCATTTTCCTTTAGCAGAAATTTCCATTCTTGGGGACTTCAATGTTCACCACCAGCTTTGGCTATCATCTTCTTTCACTGACCAACCTGGTGAACAAGCCTACAACTTTTCTATGCTCCAAGACCTAGAGCAGCTGGTGCAGCACCCTACCCGTATTCATGACCGCCTTGGAGACACGCCCAACATTCTTGATCTTTTCCTAACTACTAACCCTTCTGCTTACTCTTGTGAAACTATTCTCTCCGTTGGGTTCCTCCGATCACAATCTTATTTCTGTAACATGTCCTATCGCTCCGGTACCGTCTCGGGACCCACCTAAGCGGAGGTGCTTCTGGCACTTCAACTCAGCTAAGTGGGAAGACCTAAGGCAGTACTACTCTGATTTTCCATGGAATGATTACTGCTTCCATGTCAAAGACCCATCTCTTTGTGCAGAGCGCATAACTGAGGTCATAGTCTCTGGCATGGAGGCGTACATTCCACATACTTTCTCTAATCCTAAAGCCCGTCAACCTTGGTTTAACTCTGCTTGTTCTCATGCTGTCCGAGATAGAGGTGTGGCTCACAAACGGTACCGTAAGCATCCATCTCCTGAAACTCATGCTCTTTATATTTCTGCCCGTAATCATGCCAAATCTTTACTTCAGCTTACCAAAAACTCTTTCATTCATAGAAAATGTCAAAATCTTTCTGAATCAAATTCCTCTCGTGACTTCTGGCATCTAGCTAATAACGTCTCTAACAATTTTTCTTCTTCATCTTTCCCTCCTATGCTTCACCCAGATGGCTCCACAGCTGTCTCATCTACTTCTAAAGCTGAACTCTTCGCTCAAACATTTGCTAAAAATTCCACTCTGGCTGATAAAGGGCTTGTTCCTCCTTCTCCTCCACCCTCTGACTTTATTATGCCTGTCATTAAGATCCTTCGGAATGATGTTTTCTTTGCCCTTTCTGGCCTAGATCCTCGGAAGGCTTACGGTCCTGAAGGAGTCCCTCCTATTGTTCTCAAAAACTGTGCTTCTGTGCTTGCACCTTGCCTGGTCAAAATTTTCCGTCTATGTCTATCTACTTCCACCTTTCCTTCTTGCTGGAAGTTTGCTCACATCCAACCTGTTCTTAAGAAGGGTGACCGTTCTAATCCTTCAAACTACCGTCCTATAGCTTTGACTTCCTGCCTTTCTAAAGTTTTGAATCTATACTTAATAAGAAGATTCTTAAGCATCTATCTGCTCACAATCTTCTATCTGATCGTCAGTACTGTTTCCGTAAAGGGCGATCTACTGGCGATCTTCTAGCTTTCCTAACTGAATCTTGGTCATCCTCCTTTAGGGGTTTCGGTGAAACTTTTGCTGCTGCCCTTGACATATCAAAAGCTTTTGATAGTGTCTGGCACAAATCTTTAATTTCCAAACTACCCTCATTCGGTTTCTATCCTTTTCTCTGTACCTTCATTTTAAGTTTCTTTTCAAACCGTTCTATTGCAGCTACTGTAGACGGACATTGTTCTTCTCCTAAATCTATCAATAGTGGTGTTCCCCAGGGTTCTGTCCTATCACCCACTCTCTTTCTATTGTTCATTAATGATCTTCTAAGTCTAACTCAAAGCCCTATCCACTCCTACGCTGATGATTCTACCCTGCATTTTCCAATGTCGTTTATTAGACGTCCAACTCAACAGGAACTAAGTGATTCACGGAGAGATGCCACCGAGCGCCTACCTTCTGATCTTTCTATTATTTCTGATTGGGGCAAAGCAAACCTTGTTTTGTTGAATGCCTCAAAAACCCAATTTCTTCACCTATCTACTCGACAAAACCTACCAGATAACTATCCCCTCTTCTTCAATGACACTCAACTGTCTCCTTCTTCTACAATGAACATTCTAGGACTATCCTTTACTAAAAATCTGAACTGGAAATCTCACATCTCATCTCTTGCTAAAACAGCTTCTAAGAAGTTAGGTGTGCTGTGGCGTCTGCGTCCTTTTTTTTCTCCCTCCCAATTGCTTGCTCTCTACAGGGGCCTTATCCGCCCATGTATGGAGTATGTCTCACATGTTTGGGGAGGATCCACTCATACAGCTCTCCTAAACAGGGTTGAGTCAAAAGCTTTTCGTCTCATCAACTCCTCTCCTCTGACTGACTGTCTTCAATCTTTAAATCACCGCCGCAATGTTGCTTTTCTTGCTCTATTCTACCGTTATTTTCATGCTCACTGCTATTCTGAGATTGATAACTGCCATGCCTCCCCCACTTCCACGGGCCTCGTGCACAAGACGTTCTACTCATTACCCATCCCTATTCTGTCCATCTTCCTAATGCAAGAGTTAATCAGTATCCTTTACTCTTCATCCCTTTCACTGGTCAACTCTGGAATCTATTCCTGTTTATATTTTCCACTTTCATATGACTTAAATCTTTTCAGAAGAAGAGTAACAGACACCTCCCGAACTAAATTGGCCTATTCCTACCCCTTTGTTTTTATTTTATTCTCTTACTGTGTCTTCTTTTTATAGCGAACTGGCAACCAAGCGGGCTTTGTGTTACCCATTTTTGTTGTCGCCCTTGGCCAGATCCTTGTACCCCGTTGTGGGGAGTAACCGGGTCGTGGGGTGGCGGGGCTTGACGCGTGGTCGACGGCGCACCCTACTATGGCGGCCTGCCTTGCCATTTGTGGGGTTCGGTGGCCGTTATGCCCTCGTGGACCAAAGCTGCTCCCCCTTCGTCACTGGGAGGGGAGGGCCTTACGGTGATGTCGCCTTTATGCTTCCTCCCCTTGCTCCTTTCTTAGGGCGATTCTAGGCCCCGGTGAGACCCTTCTCTTCCGTCTCACGGGCTTTCTTCTTCCTTTTATACTTCACGCTCCGCTCCCCACGTGTTTTGCTGTTGCGTGGCATCCTGTATATCCCCACACGCCTCTATTGGAAGTTGAGCCCTCGCGGGGCGGGTTGTAGTTCCCTTCGGTGGGCAACACGCTTCTTTGGTAGGGGGTTTTGGGGTAAGAGGGAGGTCCAGTGTGGCCCCCGTGCTGGATCAATCGGCTGGTCATGAGTTGGCTAGGGCCAAGCGAAGAAGGGAGGTGCCTGGTGGGGCACCGAATCGGTCCCGCGGCTTGGCCACCACACACTAGGCAACCCGAAGGTATACTTACTCTGATACCCCTGGAGCTGTGGGTGAGGTCCTTCCCCAACAGACAGACTTCCCACTGTTGGGCTCCGTGGTGGCGTGGGGGCGTGGGGAAGTGAAGTAATAACGTTTATGTATAAAACTAAAAAATTTACCCCGGCCTGCCTCTCTCCCGACGGCCGCTTGTCCTCGACTTCTCCATTTGAATCCTCTCACAAATTGCCACTCTGGCGCCTTGTCCAGGCCCGGGACCGTGGCACGAAGAGGAGCAGCCCGCCCCTTTCCTCCTCAGCTCCCGGTCTGGCCCCCTCGGTCCCCGCAACAAGGGACGCAGCAGACAGGGATTGGGGCGAGCCTTGCCCTCGGGGGCTTGGCACTTCTTACGTTGGACACCTTGCTTCTGCCAACGTTGTCCTTTCCTAGGCCTTGTTCTTACAGAGCTTTTACATGATATTCAAGGCTGATGGTGGGGTTCGGCGCATCCGTCTTATTATGGATGACAATGCGACAATCAAATAGGTTGATACAGAAATTTTGCTGCAGCAGATGATGCATCCTCCTGATGAGGAAGCCACAAAGATGGAAAATTGGAGCGAGAACTTACAGAGCCGAACTCATTCGCTCGTAAATGTTGGAGACGGCCCTGATGACTTACATCCCCAATTCTTTTGAGAAAAGAAAACTACTACATAACCTCACCTGTCCGCCATAGCCCTACCCCACTGGTTACGTGGCTTTATTATTATAAGGAGGTCGGTGGCAATTTTTACTTGCGGCCGCTGGTAGGATTTGGAGGAAAGAAATTTGGAATGATCCCGGAAAAAAGGCCACCTGAAACGGTATGGGCAGGGGGGTTCTAATCCGAGCCAAGGACCTTTAATCAGGCTCGGATGCTCTTCCACATGCCCAATCACCGAAGACAGATTTTTGAACCATCAAACCTCATCCAAAATCAATACCAGCAAAGGCGTAGTATACAACTTACGACCTCTTTTGAGTTTCGGAGGAAGAAATACTAAACATGTGCCCGGAAAGAGTTCAACAGGTCTATAAGGTCAGAGGAAGCAAAAACATGATCATATGATAACTTTCTACGGATCAAGGTCCTACCCGATCCATCATGGATCGGTCACCAGTCTCTAAGATAAAACCTTTATCGACCGCCCTTATGCAGTGCTATGAGTGCTACAGCTTTGGGCCATGGCAAAAACATTTTGTAAATCCCCTCCTCGCTTCGTGGTCGAATGCTCGCGTCGTTGGGTGCCCATGCCACAGCTGACTGTACGTCAACTCCCTACTGCTTCCACTGCCGTCGTGTGATCACCCACCCGAGGTTCCAGGACAGTGTGGGACTTACAAGCTAGAATTTTTTTTCTCTTGGAAAGACATCCTTATTGGCCAACTCCCCAATTTATCAGTCTTGGGAGCGCAAGAAGGGAACTTTCACACAGACAAGCAGGCGGGGGGAGGATAGCAGGGACCTACGCGCATACGCCCCCCCCCGATGGCTGTGCTTCTTTCTAAGACGGCATAATCAGCCCTCCTGCAGTCCCACACCACCTTCTCTTCCTTATACCCAAATCCATCCATCCAATGAAAGAATAAGTTCTCGCTACGAGTTGTGTGATTTGTGGAGTCTGATGGTCTCTTTCATAATGAGCCTCCAACCACCTCTCGTGTAGTGCATGCCGCGGCACACGGGAGAAAAAAAGAACAAAATGACAATAGTTGACTCCTTCCTCTAAGAGGCTCCCAAAAAACCCATCCTAATAAAAGAGTCTCGGAAGGAAATCGCAGTTCCCAAAAAATTTTGTTTGAGGCCTTAGACTCATTGGGGTCCCTCCGGCTTTAAAAACTCATCAATTGCTGAGCAGGGGAGGATGGGACTTTGCCGTAAAGATTACACCTTACATGATAGGTGTAGGGAGTACTACTGACGTGACTCTAATATCACTGGCCCTGTCCTGTTACCACCTTCCTTCGAAGACGCTCTCTAGCGACACAGACTCAACAACACCGCTGTGGCAAACCCGAAGGTGTCTCACAACCTATGGACACCCAAGTAGTTGATAGCCTAGTTGATACGCCATCTTCAAGACCCTCCGGGCGGGAGCTATCAGTAAAGGTTAAAACCTAGAAGTGGTAAATCTTTCTGTCAGGTGTAAAATCCCCGGCATCTTTGGTGGGACCATTACGGGTCCTTCTCTTACTATTGCCGCGGGTCCTCGTTAGAGAACCCCAATTTCACCACCGGATATACCACAAACCGCCAATCAACATCTGAAAGGAGAAAAAAAGTAAATGAAAAAGTAGTTTACCATCTTTCGACAAAACACCAAAAAAAAAGATGTTGGGCCTTTCAATAGCGCAGCGTCTAAAGCCGTAAGGCTTCACGCATATCTTCCACGCACAACGAATAACATCTTCAATCCCCCCCAATGGAATATTTCGTGGATTTTACGTTGGCAAACTGGGAAGAACTAGCCTTCTTCCATCAACGATGTTCGGACCCAAGTAATTCTTATGTTACAAGAACAATATAGGGCAGGGAAAGGTTGTCTCTGCCCCCGACATTTGTATAACTGTCCACACACCACACTCCAGCAGGTCGGTTTGGCTTTAGTGGTGGTTGTGGCGTTTCTTTATCATCGTCGGGATGTCCCCTTTCAACTGTCATCCTCGCTTGCAATCACCCTTGCAGGCTGTGCAGATCGTATCCAATATGCACAAGACATACACTGTCTTCTGGTCATATATCCTACCTCCAAATGACGACATACCTCTCACAAGATCTTGAGGATCTTCAATCCGCCAGCTTCCCCGTCCATTTTTTCTCCTTGGAGACATGAATGGGCCGGACATTTTTCTGTGGGTGAGACCACCAGAAATCGTCGCGTCGTGATTCTCTGGTAATTTTATAGACTGGCAACAACTTTAAAATATATTAAACACGGGAGAACCAAAACACATTTCCATCGCAGACCGGGAACCATTGGACTGCTATTGACCTATCACTCTGCAGTCCACAGGTCGCCCTCTCGACTTACATGGGACGGTGGACGATTCTCTTCGGGGGAAGTGACCATTATCCCAACTACTTCAAGCAGTGTCCTCGCCCCCTTTCCCGATGGCTCCAAAATGGTTGCCTTCTCGTGTAGACTTGGGAAGGGCTTTCAAAAAAAAGGCTTGTGTTTTTTGAACATCTTATAGATGACTTTCCAACAATAGATGACGGCGTAGATTTACTTTGTGTCCGAACCATTTTGCAGCTCGCTGAGGCATCCCCGCACATCTGGATCTTTCTCTCGCGACTGTTACGTGGTGGAATAAGTACTGCCTGTACGGCAGGAGGAGTCGGTCACTCCAGCCGTGCTAAGACTCTAATAATTTCGCGGTCCAACCTTCAGCAGACCAAAAATATTTTTCACATGTCAAGAGTAGATAGATACCGGACGGGTGTTCTGAAAGAGGCTCGTCGCTCCTCTTGGAGGGCTTACTTATATATAAAGTACGATTGTGCATCTATCACGGTGTCCAAGGTTTGAAAGAGTGAGGAAAAGGAAGGGGAAAGAGTTTATCCCATCCTTCCCCCTCCAGTTCATCAGCTTAATGGAGACCCTGTGCAGATCCCTTGACTGTAGCAGAGGAATTTGCTTCCATTTTGTGTTTGTGTCAGTGGCGCAGACAGACCTTTGCGGTCTCCAAGTGTAGGTGACAGACTGGACAAGAACCAGAGAGGCATAGATTTTCATCAGAAGGCGGGGATCTTACAATGTTCTTTTTACACCTAGTGAGCTATGTAAGCCATGAAGGTTTGCCGATGCATGACACTTCCCCACGAGGCCAAGATGATACAAGGCGATTATACAAGATGCGATGCTCTTGTCACTAAAGAGATGAGGCTTAGATTTCTTGTTAGCATCTATAATAGAATAATGGATTGAAGGAACCTTCCCAAGTAGCTGGTGGTGTTTTGTGGCGTGGTGGTGATCCCGATCCCTAAGCCTGGGAAGGACCACTCACTACCGAAGAATTTCCGCCCAAATCCCATAATTCATGTGTGTGTAAGTTATTACCGGAAAAAAAATGGTAAAAATAGTCGACTTGTATGGTTTTGGAACGGGAGAAAACTTTTTCTCCCGTTCTCAGGGGATTCCGTAAGCATTCACGCCTACTACGGAAGCGCTTTATTTCCTTAGAAGTCAATCCATATGTATGGGCATTCGCCTCTCACAACACCATTGTGACCATATTTTTTGACCTTCTTGAAAAGGCTTACGACACGGCTTCTTCTCTTGGAGACACTGGTTTATATTGCAATCTCGGTATGAGTTCGGGCTACCTAAGAGGTCCGTTTGCCTGTGTGTTCCTCAGAAGGTTTCCTAGCCAACGGGTTCTTAGAGTTCGATGCGTTGGCAACATATGTCTTCTGAAACACCCACTTCCAGGTGGCATCCCCCAATGGTTAAGCCGCCGTCTTGAGTGTAGCTCTGTTCGCTGTGCGCCATCAATGGTTTTTTTTCATTGTTGATTGTACTTGCCAGAGGGGATTGTTAGTAACATTATACCGTGGATGATTATCAATCTCTTTTTGCTGCTTCCAGGATGTCGGTTGCAGAGAGAGAAGAACCAAACTTCAACTTGACTATTGATAAAGTTTTGTGAATGGACGAACGGACGAAAATCGTGCTTCAGGTTTTCTCCAACGCAAGACTGTAGCGGTTCAATTTTTGCAGAAAACCCGTTGGATTCATCCCGACCCAGACCTGTTTTTATCTTTACGATAAAGAGATGACATGTAGGGAAGAGACCCGGTTTTTAGGACTCATTTTGAAAATAGACTGACTTTGTGGGGGTACCTCACCTTCGTGCTCTCAAGACTGACTGTCTCCGGACCATGGAATCTACCTGAAAGTCCTCTCGCCACACCAGGCTGGGGGGCTGATGGCGCTACACTCCTCTATCTTTCCACCGCTCACTTATCCTTTCGAAGCTTAAATGGATGTGAAGTGTACTCCTCTGCCACCCCACTCGACTGCGGATGCTGATTCGGTTAAATCATGATGGTGTCCGTTCTGGCAAACCGGGGCGTTAGGTCAATCTCACCATCCCAAGTCTATTGGTGGATGTGGTGTATCCCATTGGATCCTTCAACGCCAGTCCCCCTGTTAAGATGTGGTTTATGCTTCCAACGCCTCCCTGATTCAATAGCTTGCCTTGCGTGTCTTGTGATTCAGGATCGCACACTTTACCATGGGCGAAGAAGCTTTGCCAAAGCCCCTTGGTTTCCGATTAAAGCTATTATGGAGACGCTATCCTTCCCTGCTTTGCGGATCTGCCCGCATAGGCCTACGACGTCGGTCAATGGCTTCTCCCAGAAGTGTCCTTTTGCAAAAGCCTTCGCTCTCAAAAGGGTCTTCCCTCCTCAGGCTGAAGCGTGCCAGTTTTTAGAACCACTTTTGCACACATCAGAGTTCGGTCCCGTCTTTGCTGATGTTCCAAATCAGAACGAAGGAGTGGATACGGTGTCGTATTCCCATCGTGTAACAAAGGCGTCAGCCTTCCAAGTGTTTCATCTGTTTTTTACGGCGGAAAATTAAGGCTCTTTTATAATGCTTCATGCTTATTTTACCCTTACGGATGTCTCTTTTACAATTTAGTGATTCATGTAGTGCTCTTCAATCACTTGAATTGTAAACTCCCCCACCGCTTGGTTAATGGCCATCCTGGAATGGCTTTATCTGCTCAAGAAGGCAGAGGCGGACGGTCAGCTTTGTTGGGTACCGGACATGTAGGGTTGCCGGTAATGAGGAAGCTGATGCCTTGGCAAAAGCTGCAGCTAGAAGACCAAGCTCTATCACATTTTGCAGTGGCCGGCTACGCGGACCTGCGCTCGGCAATCCATAGATCAGTTCACCACAGTTGGCAGGAACGTTGGATTATATAGGGCCAAATAAACTGCGCACCTCCGCCAAAGTATCGAGGACTGGAGCTACTCGCGGTCTCTCCCGGAGGAGGGAGACCTCCTTGTGCACCCGATTGCGTTATTGGGCCTACACTCTATATACTCATGGGTTCTCATGGAGGGGGGCCACCCTCCTAAGGATGATTGTTTGGTCCCCTTAACTAGTGCGGCACTTGCTGCGAGTTTGTCCCAGTCTGGGGACTACGTGTGCAATTTTGCCGGGTCGCGGGTCGGGACGGTGCTTACCGTCTCTCCCTGGCATTGGGAGAGAGGGGTGTTTCTCTCCGGGACACGAAGTCCATACTTTATTGAGAGGGCTGGCCTTCTTCAAACACGTTATTGATGTTTTTAATATTAACTTATTATTGTTTTTAATGTACTCTTATTCTACCCCTACGATATGTATTTCGTTATTTTAAATATTTTATTCTATCTTTTAAATTTGTTTTTAGTTTTACTTTACATGTATCTTCTGTAGGCAGGCGCAAAACCCACGCAGTTTTGCGGCGCCTTCTAAACGTAAAATCAATCAATCAATCAGATCCTTGTGATGTAAAAAAAAAAATAAAAAAAAAAATATATATATATATATATATATATATATATATATATATAAATATATATATATATATATATTATAATATAATATATATATATATATTATATATATATATATATAATATAATATATCAAGTATAGACGTCCAGCCTCTGGCCCCCTTTGCTTTTGGCTCCAGTTCTTGCGGCTGGAACGTGGCAGCGAGCCACGTTCAAGCCAATTAACTCTTACGTGAATACTCATTAAGGGCTGTTCTATGCAAAAAAGTTTGTTTAACAGACCCCTTGATTTTGACAGCCCAGCCACTTTCTTGGATGTGAAAAAGCTCAATCCGACATAATTAGGAGTAGTTTACGCTAATTACGCATTAAGGGCTGGTTTACGAGAAAAAAAATTCTTCCGACGACCCCCCCCCCCCCCCATTTTTGGGAAAATTTTTTGGGAGCACTACTTGCATGTCTAATTTCAGCTGAATTGACAATAATTAGGAGGTTAAGTTATACACTTTTGAGTGAAACTTGGTTCCACGGTCTTATGGTAAGCGAAAAATGTTATATATTAATATATACGTATATATATATATATATATATATCTATATATAGTATATAGATATATATATATATATATATATATATATGTATAATATGTATATTATATATATATTATATATAGCCGCAAAGCCGGCCCTCCGGGCCGGACTTTGTGGCTAGCACTGCGAAGGGCTATTGTGGGAACCCCGATTCTCCAGATAAGCCCCTCTAGCCTTCCTGAAATATGGATGTAGAAATGTATGTATTAAAACGCCAACCCATTCCACATCACCCCCAAACCCATCACCACCCATTACCAATCACCCCCCCACCCATTCACCTCACCCATTACCCATCACCCCCCACCCATTCACTCACCATTATCCCATCCACCACACACCAGTCACTCACCCATTACCCCTCTACACCCCATCTATTCCCTCCACCCATCACACCATCACCCCTACCCATTCCACTACCATCACCCCACACCCATACCCACCCATTCACTCACCCATTACCCATCACCCCTACATCAAGGTTTCCTCAATTCTCGCAACCC
>JACEEZ010025325.1:0-12535 GCA_016584305.1 Chionoecetes opilio | reverse complement strand
TTTCGTCTCAAATTACTATATCCAGTTGCCTTGAAGTCCTAATACTTCTGGCATAATCACTTGCATGGTTTCTAGGTCTATGTTCTATACAGGAAGCGTGTGTGTGTGTGGGAGAGAGAGAGTGTGTTTGTTAGAGGAGGAGGGGTAAAGAGACAAAATTGATTGGATTTCTAATATAGGGTAGAACAAGAAGTAATGGATTAAAGCAGGAATAGCGTAGATTTAAAAAAGAAATAGGGAGTAATGGTTTACAAATAGGGTGGTGAATGATTGGAATGGATTCAGTAGACAGGTATAGTTTGGGGAGGCGGTAGCGGAGTGGTTAGCGTCTCCGACTGGCGTTCTCGGTGACCCGAGTTCGATCCCGAGAACACCCACATGCCCAGCCCATCAACTCTACCTTCAATTGCGAGTGCATCGGAGGACACAGGGGCGGCGGCATAAGCCTCTAATCACAGGCGTCACTATAAGAATCATGCCTGCACCACCACGGGCGAGGACCAACCATCACAGCCCTCAAGTGAACCTCCAGAGCCTACCATCCGAGCCTGGGTCACCACTGCCTACAGGCGCTATAGGCAACAATTTAAAAAAAAAAAGTTAGTGCAGAGTCATTATGGAGCTTTAAAAGGAGGCTGGACAGTGTTATGATGGGGATGAAAGGTGGATGTAGGTAGTGTTAAGGGGACCGCAATCCCTGAAAATATCGAAAATTCATAAAAAATATCGAAAATCCTTTTAAGTCATATAATGGTAGCTGTGGCCTTGGGCAACACACATGATATATAGTTTGTCCCTTAAAAGGATATTTAAGAGGTTTAAATCCCTCCGCACCACAAGAGCGCCACGCCTCGTATCTGTTTTGACGATAAAATATCAATTATAATGCTTTTTTAGCCTCAAAAATAAAATGGAACCAATAGACAAAACCCTATAGGGTTTACTGACGTAACACTTAGTCAAACTAAACAAAAATGTTTAGGGCTCGTTTCTTAAAAATGAAAGTTATACAATTTCCTACTCCTTCGTCAGTTTTATCCGATCTTTACATTTGATGTATCAATGGATAGCTGGATAAAAAATGAAGAAAACTATGGTGGATTTTTTTGTTATGTCAATTAGGAACATGGCATTAGTGTTTCAAACGGATTTTTGGGGGAAATTTTCAAAATTTTCCAAAATTTATTTCTCGGTGATAAAGAAAGATACATAAAAAAACCACACCATATGGTCTTTCGTCAAAGTAGAAGAGTTAATGGTTATAAATAAAAGAAATCCACCAATAATCCTACGAGTTGAAAGCAATTCAATCGGCCTAATTTTCCTCTTTATTTTACATTATTTTATTTTGCAAAAAACTATTGGCCAGATCTAAATGAAACTTATGTTTTGAAGTCCTTACTTAGCCCTAATAACTCATCAAATTTACAGTAAGATGCATCAGTAAACAAGATTAGGGTGGTGGTCCCCTTAAGTAACAGGAACTACCTCGTGTAGGTCTCCTAGCCTCTTGTAGCTTCCTTATGTTCTTATGTCTTTCTTAATTCCAAATATTGTAAAGTGTGTGATACATATAATACTGTACTATGGAAAAATACTGCAATGAAATATGATCATTAGTATCAATATATTTTAGTTTTTAATGAGGTTCTTAGTAAATAAAGGAATTATATTTCATATAATTGTTTTTGTTAATTACCCAGCAAAGGTAAGGTCATTTAACACAAACTACCACTATACTACTACTACTAACAATAATAATAATAATAATAATAGCAAACAAGCGTTTCACAAACAAGCAACAAAATATGTTACTACATATGAGTGATTAGATCAATTGAAGCAAATAAAAACCAAAATTTGCAGAAACAACAAATACACAACCCTCATTTTTCCGGACCTCCATTTCCGGATATCGGAGATGCGGTCAAAATTCGAGGTCGGGATATGTAGAGTCCCGGACAAATGCTGTCCATCCGTAATTGAAGTAGAATGTGCATGGATTTAACCATATATGATAATAATAGTGTTAATAATGTTATTTTGTAATGTAGTGTTATAATACCACAACAAAAATTCCAAAAAAAGGTGCAACCAAAGTGCAGTAAATCTTTACAATAGGACCACCTGCATTTCGAGGACAAAACTATGATACTCGTTGATTGTTTTTTATATTAGATATAGACGATTTTGAGCATAAACACGTCGGAATTACTTCATTTAAGTTTTATGATTAAACTCTACGGGAAAACCTAACCTAAATCTGACCTAACCTGACCTACCTACTTTAACTTAACCAACGCTAACTATACCCAACTAACCTAACTAACTTAACCTGAGACATAACCTAACCTATATCCCACCCTATATCTGAAAACCTATAATTTTGCGATGAAACTTCAAAATCAGTAAAGTTTCCCTTAGTATCCATAAAGTAATCAAAAACAATACATACTCCTCTACTATTTGGTAGAGCGTTATGGTCCTCTCCTAAAATAATACCCAAAGTTCTCTAAAGAAGCGTTTTTTTCGTCAACATTTTACATGTATTATAATAAATGTTGTAGGTGGATATGCAAAGCTGAAGTGCTGGATGAATTTTTAAAGCGATAAACATTTGATGTAATAATCAAATTTTTGGCGAATTTTTCCAAAAAAGTGAAGAACCTGTCTTAAAATTTTTGAATTCCCACCACTGGTTTACAAGGGCGGTCCATGATGGACTTTACGTGGATTTTACCGTGTTTTATAGGGCTTGAGCTGTAATTTGATTTATGTGTGTGTGTGTTTTTGTACTAAGAAGTAGTTTCTACTGTAGAGATGGGAGAAGGGAAGAAGGAAGGTGATATTGTGTGTGGTGGGGGGGGGGGGGGGGGGCTCTCGGGGGGGGGAGTGTGTGTGTGTGGAGAGAGAGTGTGTGTGGTGTGGGAGAGAGAGAGAGTGTGTATTTTACCTGATATGTGTATTTACCTAGTTGTAACATACAGGAAAAGTAGCTATGCTCGTACTAGTCCGCGTCTCCAAACTCTATTTCCAGTTTGCACTTTAAGTCCCTGAATACTTCTTGCATTAAGTCACTTTTGCCATCAAGGTTGTTTCCAGGCTTCTATGCTTCTATACAGGAACGCGTGTGTGGTTGTGGGAGAGAGAGTGTGTTTGTTAGAGGAGGAGGGGTTAAAGAGACAAAATGATTGATTTCTATATAGGGTAGAACAAGAAGTAATGGATTAAAGCCGGAATAGCGTAGATTTAAAAAAAATAGGGAGTTAACTGGTTTACAATAGGGGGGATGATTGGAATGATTCAGTAAGACAGGTATAAGTGGGGCAGGCGGTAGCGTAGTGGTTAGCGTCCTCCGACTGGCGTTTCGGTGACCCGAGTTTCGATCACCCGAGACACCCGCATGCCCAGCCCATCAACTCTACCTTCAATTGCGAGTGCATCGAGGACAACAGGGGGCGGCATAAGCCTCTAATCACAGCGTCACTATAAGAATCATGCCTGCACCACCTCGGGCGAGGACCAACCATCCACAGCCTCAGTGGAACCGTCCAGAAGCCCTACATCCTAGCCCTGGTCACCACTCCTACAGGCGCTATAGGCCACAAATTTAAAAAAAAAACAGTTAGTGCTAGAGTCATTATATGGAGCTTTAAACAGGAGGCTGGACAGTGTTTATGGATGGGGATAAAGGTGGATGTAGGTAGTGTTAGGGAACCGCAATCCCTGAATATATCGAAAATTCATAAAAAATATCGAAAATCCTTTAAGTCATATAATGGTAGCTGTGGCCTTGGCAACGACACTGATATATAGTTTGTCCTTAAAAGGTATTTAAGAGGTTTAATACCTCCGCACCACAAAGAGCGCCACCCTCGTATCTGTTTTTGACGATAAAATATCAATTATAATGCTTTTTTAAGCCTCAAAAATAAAATGGAACCATATACAAAACCCTTATAGGGTTTACTGACGTAACTCTTAGTAAACTACACAAACATGTTTAGGGCTCGTTTCTTAAAATGAAGTTAACAGATTTCCTACTCCTTCGTCAGTTTTATCCGATCTTTACATTGTGTATCATGATAGCTGGATAAATAATGAAAGAAACTATGGTTTGATTTTTTTTGTTTATGTCAATTAGGACAGGCATTAGTGTTTCAACGGCTTTTTGGGGGAAATTTTTCAAATTTTCCAAATTTTATTTGCTCGTTGGATAAAAAAGATAATAAAAACCACAGCCATAGTGGTCTTTCGTCATATTAGAATAGTTAATGGTTATAAAATAAAAGAAATCCACCAATAATCCACGAGTTGAAGCATTCAATCGCCTAATTTTCCTCTTTATTTACATTATTTTTATTTTGCAAAAAACTATTGGCCAATCTAAATGAAACTTATGTTTTGAAGTCCTTACTTAGCCCGAAATACTCATCACATTTACAGTAAATGCATCGTAAACAAGATTTTAGGTGGGTGGTCCTTAAGTACAGGAACTACTCGTGTAGGTCCTCCTAGCCTCTGTAGCTTCCTTATGTTTCTTATGTCTTTCTTAATTCCAAATATTGTAAGTGGTGTGGGATCATATAATACTGTACTAGTTAAAAATGACTGCAATTAAATATGATCATTAGTATCAATATGATTTTAAGTTTTTAATGAGGTTCTAGTAAATAAGGAATTATATTTCATCATATTGTTTTTGTTAATTACCCAGAAGGTAAGGTCATTTAACACAAACTACCACTACTACTACTACTAACAAGTAATATAATAAGATATAGCAAACAATCGTTTCACAACCAGCAACAAAATATGTTTCCTACATGTGAAGTGGATTAGATCATTGAAGCAAATAACAACCAAATTTGCAGAAACAAAATACACAACCCTCATTTTTCCGGACCTCCATTTCCTGGATATCGAGATGTCGGATCAAATTCGAGTCCGGGGATATGTCAAGTCCCCGTACAAATGCCTGGTCCAGTCCGTAAATGACATAGTTGTCCGGTGTCTGGCGTCCTCCTGTCCCACCTGGTCAGTGTCCGGCCTCCTGCAGTTGCAGCATCTCAGCGGTCGTATTTGTTTACATTTGGGCACACGACACTCGGCGTTTCACCTGCACTTGCCTCCGTCAGTCCCGACCACCACTGCCAGTCCGCGCCTCCCGCCAGGTGGCAGCATGTCTCAGCGGTCCGTATTGTTTTTTACGATTGGCACACGACACATCGCAGTTCACCTGCACGCCTCGTTTTCCAAAAAGGGGGTTTCCCTCCCTGACCCCCACTGCCCCTGGTGCAGGTAACGTCCTCTGAGAACTATTGAACACTTTCTGATGCAGTGGTCCCCGCGTGCTAGTCAGGCCCCTAGACTATGCTGTTCAGTTTTGGTCTCCATATTACAGGATGGATATACCTTGTTAGAAACAGTGCAGAGAAGGATGACCAAATGATACAAGGGAATGCATAACTTAGTTATGAGAGGAGTTGAAGCTATTAACATTACACTCACTCGAGAGATGCAGAGTAAGGGGCGTTGCTGTCGAAGTTTTTAAGTGGGATAAAGGATTTAATAAAGAGAGGTAGGAAAAGTCTACGGTCTTTTAACCAGGGTAGAACAAGAAGTACGGATCACGCTGGAAAAGCGTAGATTTAGAAGGGAAAGAGGGAAAAACTGTTCACAAATAGGTGTGAATTGAATGGATGGTCTCAGTTAGACAGGTAGTTAATGCGAGTCTTGGATCCCTTTATCCACTTAAAACTTTCTATCAGATCCGCCTTACATCTGCGTCTCTCGAGTGTTGTAATTTTAATAGCTTCAATCTCCTCTCATAACTAAAGTTACGCATCTCCTTGTATCATTTTGGGTCATCCTTCTCTGCACTGTTTCTAACAAGGCTATAATTCCATCCTGGTATATATGAGACCAAACGGAACAACCGCACTAGTCTAGGTGGCCTGAACTAGAGCCAGGTGAGGTCTGACTAGAGCACGCGCGGACCTGCAGCAGAAGGTTCAATAGTCCCTTCAGAGCGTACCTGCACCAGGGCAGTGGGGGTCCATGGGACTGACGATGCGGTGCAGGTGACCTGGCGAGTGTCGTGTGCGATGCCCCAAATGTAACAATACACCGCTGAGGCATGCGCCACCTGTCGGGAGGCGAGGACTGGGTCAGTGGTGGTCCAGTGACTGACGGAGCAGTGCAGGTGAACCACGAGTGTCGTTGTGCCCAAATGTAAACAATACGACCGTGAGATGCTGCACCTGGCAGGAGCGCGGCACTGACCAGGTGGGACAGGAACGCTCAACCACCGACAACTATGTCAATTTACGACTGGACCAGGCATTTGTCCGGGACCTGACATTATCCCCGACCTCGAATTTCGACCGGGCATCCTCGATATCCGGGAAATGGAGGGGGTACGGAAAATGAGGGTTGTGTTATTTGTTTTCTGCCACATTTTGGGTTTTTAAAAAGGGGAGCTGGTAAGTTTCTGGATGGGGAAGAAAGGTTGATGTAGGTATGTTAGTGACAGGAACTTCCATGTGTAGCCTCGCGGCCGTCTTTGTAGCTTTCCTTATTTTCTTATGTTCTTAGTTCTTCCACTCCCACCGTGTAGTGCTACGCTCTCAACTCCTCACCCTAACAACGTCACCCCTGTGACCTGTCCACCCTGCTGGAGGCGGCTGGCGGTCCCCCCCCCCCCCCCTCCTCCTGGCAACAACGCTGTCATCCAGCCTCCCCGGTGCCTTCCTGAGGAGACAGTACAGCACCCTGTGATGCATCATAGGACATCAACCAGCTCTAGTGTTCCCCAAGGGTCCTCACAGACCTAAAAACAACAACAAAGTGACGTAAAAGTCCCGCGTCGGGGTGTTTGATTTGCCGGTTGCCGGACTTAAATACTACAGTAGGATAAACATCCGGTGGTAATGGCCTCGACTGTTTGCGTTCCCGGACGTTTTGCGTTTCCCGACCAGTGTCCCCCTCCTAATAGCAACCGGGAAACAGGGTTGTGTGTACTTTTATGAAAAAATGAATACTGACACTGTACACAAGCTGACACATACACAAACAAAGACAACATTCAATAAAACACAGATTTATATAACATACTACTTAAGTGGTCACACGCACCTACACACTGTTAAAGAAGCGAAAGAAAAAAACGATTGAGAACGTAAGAGGAAAACAGAAATTCTATTGATTCGGAGAGTTTTAGACCAAAACTGAAGAAGTGTATCTAAAAGAGAAGAATAGAAAGACAGTTCAAAGGAAAAATGAAAACGGATGGCAGGTCTCGTACACAAATATAATGGTCCTAGTGTCACATAACAGAAGTAAACGATTACCTGAAGCCAAGAACAGACATCTTAGGTCCTAGTAGAAACGAAGGCTGAGTGATTCTGAGGATGTGCCAGTTGGGGAGGGTCAATATAATGTATTGGGGCGGAACAGAAATTCACAGAAAAAGGGAGGCGGTGTAAATGATTACAAGGAAGGATGTGGTAGTAGGGCATGTGGAAAAAGGAGAAGGTATGGCAAGGTGTTGAAGGTAGAGTTGGTGTGAAAAAGGAAGAATAAGAGACTTAGTACTCGTATACGTTTCCACCTAAGACAAATTCCTGGGAGAAAAGAGTCAGTATGAACATGATAGAACACAACAATGTTAAAGAATATACGATGGAAAATAGTGAGAACATAATTATGATGGGATATTTTTAACTGAAAGAAGTTTGCTGGGAAAATGTATACTGAAGGAGAGAAACTCATGGGTGGTGAACATTGTTGGATTTGGTATGAATAACATCATGACTCAGTGGATTAAAGAGAACACAAGATTCAGCAGGTAGCGAAGAACCATCAAGACTAGACCCTACTATTGACGAAAGAACTGGAGTAATTAGTAAGGTAAATTATCAGTGCCCACTTGGAAAGAGCGAACCATGTATTTATTTAATTTTGAAATAATGATAGCAAAAAAGAGGGGAGAGATATGGAGAACACAAGAAAGGAAGATACAATTATTGGAAAAGCAGACTTTTGGACGGATTAAGAACATTTTTCGGGGAGACAGAACTGAGTAATTTCCATGCAAGCAAGGAGTACCCATAAAAATGGATGAGTTAATCCGAATTTACACCGAAGGAATAATAATTGTTCCAAGGATAGTTTTTATCAGAGAAAAGAAAAAAATGAATGGTTTAACAGAAATGTGAATTAGCAAGACTAGAAGAGAAAAAACATGAATAGTTGGAGAAAAAAGGAGTTATCAACCTTGGGAGAAGTACAAACAACTAGAATGAATCTGTAGAATCCGAAAGAGAAGAAAGTAACTATGAGAGAATAGATTAGAAAATGTAAGAACGAACCGAAAAACTTTTCTATAGATATATGAGTGAAAAATGAAAACAAGGAAGGAATAGATAAGCTGAAGGTAGATTAGGCAAAGTGTACGAAGATGCATTACAACAGTCCTGAGTGATGAAGAAGTGCTTACTACTGTAATTTACAAGAGAAAGTTAAATTATAACAAAAATATAATAGCAAAGAAAGATGTATATAGTGGAAGGACCTAAAAGTAGAACGTAATAGAATAAAAAGGCTATGGAAAGCAAGATGTGAGAAAAGCCCCGGGTCCAGATGGAGTGTTCCGAACTGGATAATGAAAGAGTGCAGTCAGTACCAACTAGCAGGAAAGCTACATAGTGTAATTGAAAGTTCACTCAAGGAGAGCATAGTCCCGCTTGATTGGAAAGACCAAATATTTTGCCATTCACAAAGGAGGAGACCACTGAAGAACCACTAAATTACAGGCCAGTATAATTAAAAAGTTGGTGTGTCAAAATGTGTGAACAATTGTAAGGACAGATGTTGAAATATTTGGAAGAGACTAACACACCTCGCAGGTGACCAGTTTGGATGTAGAGGAGGGAATGTCTGGTACACGAATTTATTAAGCTTTTTACTTAAGATGATCGGTGTGATACAGGAAAGCGAGGGTGGTTCATTGCATATACGTGGAACCTAAAGAAGGCAATTGACAAGGTACCTCATAAGAGAACTGCTCCTGGAAGCCTAGAACAGGTAGGAGATTGAATGTGGTTTGCTAAATGGATGGAAGACTTTTTTAGCAACAGAGAGACTGAGAACAGTAATAAAAGATCAGAGTCAAAAGTGGTGCAGTGTGATAAGTGGACTTCCTCAAGGATCATTATTGGCCCCAGTGATGTTCTTGCTCTATTAAATGATGATGACAGAAGAGTAAACATTTTATATGAGTTTATTTTGCTGATGATGCTAAATTACTAAAAAGTAGAAGTAAAGAGGCTTGAGGGATTTACAAAGTGATCTAGATAGATTTTCAGATGAGTCCAACTATGGAAATGGAGTTTATTGCTAAAAAGTGTAAAGTGATGGGTGGCAGTGCAAAAGAGACAGAGAAGAAAGTATTCGATGAGAATGAATGGATCATCAAAACAAAGGTCGAAAAGATCTAGGAATATGGATTACGGCATTTGTCACCAGAGAAGCATATAAACAGATCACAGGAGATACATTCAGTTTGCTGAGGAATATAATAATGGCATTCAAATATCGGGATGAAGAGATGATTAAGACAATTGATAACATCTTTGATCGAACAAGGTTGAATATGCGGCAGTGATTTGGTCACCACATACAAAGAAGGATATAAGGAAGATTGAGAGAATACAAAGGGCAGCTACAAAAATGGCTCCAAGCCTGAGAGATTTACCATATGAAGAAAGGCTTTCACAGACTAAAACTCCAACTCTTGAGAAAATAAAAGAAGGTGATATCTTATAGCAGTGTATAAGCCTCAATGGTCTGGAAAAAATTGACAGAGAAGATCTGTTTTTGTTGGACGACAGAAGTACAGAGTCATGAGAAGAAATTGAAAAGGACAACATGCAAGAGGGATATAAAAAAAAATACAGCTTCCCGTATAGAACATATGAAGCCTGGAACAACCTTGATGCCAAAGTGATTAATGCAAGAAGTATTCAGAACTTCAGGCAGCTGGAAATAGTAGATTTGGAGACGGAACAGTACGAGCATAGCTCGTTTCCTGTATGTTACAACTAGGTAAATATAACTAGGTAAATACGCACAGACACATGGTACTCCGTATATAGTGGTAGTACGCTCAGCTCACAACCTTGAAGTCCCGGGTTCGTCCCCAGGCGGAGCGTAGAACAGACGGGCTTTTCCTTAAAACCCGAGTCCGCTTCCACCCAGCATGAATGGGTACCGGGTGTTAGCCGGTGTTTGGTGACTCCCGCCTCCCGGGGTGGTGGCTTCCCCCAACACTAAGCCTAAGGATGAATGATAGAATGTTTGATATGGAGCAGGGCCATACCAGTGTAGCTCAGGAACTGGAAAATACAACTAGATTAATACAACTAGTGAATAATACCCTTTGGTCTGCGGGTCTAAGGGCAGTCGCGCTGGCTGGCGTAGGATGATGGCAGTAGAACCCAACAAAGCAGTGCCAGGACCACCAAGTTTGCCCCACCACATCAGAGGTGGCCGAGTAGAACACTTAAGCCGTCTATAGCAGAGACCCTGGCCCTAGTGGGTGTGGGTGGGAGGAGGGGGTGTTATATGAGATAGAGAAGAGAGAAGTACGTGTGTGTGTGTGTGTGTGTGTTTGTGTTAATGACGGTGATAGGCAGTATTTTTACGGCTTATAAGATGCACTTTTTTCCTAAAAAATTCCTGAAAAAATACCCCCTCATGCGTCTTCCCAGACGAATGTTTGTAGGGGTTAGCTAGGTAAGCTATTCATTCAGCTCTAATTGATGTAACTTAGTACTCATCTTTACAGTACAACACAAACCTCGATTTCCGACGACCTCCCTTTCCCGGATCTCGATTTGCCGGACAAATCTGAGGTCCGGGGATATGTCAGTCTCTTGATTTTTTTTTTTTTTTTTTTTTTTTTTTTTTTTTAATACGTTGAAATCCCGGGTCCGTTCGTAAATTGACAAAGTTGCCCGGCGGTCCGGGTCTTTTGTCCCCCCTGGTCAGTGTCCGCGCCTCCCGTCAGTGGAGATGCTCAGCTGTGTATTGTTTACTTTTGGGCACACGACACCCACGGTTCACCGCACACCCTCCGTCAGTCCCTGACTCCCCCCCTGGTGGGAACATCTCTGGCCTTTGAACACTTTCTGCGTCCCCCGCCCGGGTAGCAGCAGCTCCGGTCGTTGTTTACTTTGGAACAGACACTCAGGGTTCCTGCACAGCCTCCGTAGCCCCCGACCCCCATGCCCTGGGCAGGAATGTCTTTGAGATTTTGAACACTTTTGCTGCCCCCCGCCGGGTGGCACGCTCAGGGACGTTAAACCGCGGGGGTATTTGATATTGGGTTGCCGGACAGTAAATACAAGTAGGAAAAAAGTCCGGGGGGGGTCTCTTCCCGTTTTATTTTCCACTTTCCTATGACAAAAACTTTTAAAAAGAAGAGTAACACGACACTTCCCAAAAAAAATTGCCTCACCCCTTTTTTTTTTATTTTCTTACTGTTTCTTTAGGGGAGGCAACCCCCCAACGGGCTTTTTTGTTATATTTTTGTTGTGCCCTTGGCCGTTCTTTTTATGTAAAAAAAAAAAAAAAAAAAAAAAAAAAAAAAAAGGCATGGACTTTGCGATTCCCGGGCTTTTTCGGTTCCGGGCCAGTGCTCCCCCCATTTTCCGGGGGGGAAAAGAGGTTTTTGTGATTCAAATCATTTAAAGAAAAAAAGGTGATGAGAATTTTAAGAAGATAATGAATGTGAGTGTGTTCTTGTGTGAAAAAGACTGTATCGGACAACAATTTTTGGTTTTTTTTTATTTATTTTTTATTAGAATTTTTTTCCCAAAAACAGGGGGCGTCTTTAAGATGCAGCGCTTTTAAAACCCTAAAATACGGTACCCATTGGGGACGTAGCGATGGGTGAACTGATTGGGGGCGTGATGTTAAAAGGGGGGTGGGGTGGGGGGGGAGAGCAGTAAGAACACGGGAGCAAACGTAAACCCCCTATAAAAACCAAATTGGGGGGGAAAGGGGGTCGTTATACAGGGAGAACTTTTTGCATATAACAAACTTTGTTCATTATATGAGGTGAAAGTTTGCTATTCGACCCCTTTAACATGGGGGAGGACGGGATGAGTGAGAGGGGGGTTTTACATTTGGGGCAAAGCCCGACTGTCGGCGCTCCCACGGTGGGTTGTTTTTCACACCACCCTCCCCCCTGCGTGACATATTTTGGGCCGGCCCCACCCCCAAACCCAAAACCCCTTTCTTTTTAAATATTTTAAGGGGAACCAGCTTTTTCAGTAAATCCCTGCATATATCGGCCTGGGAGAAAAAGTTTGCTATAGCTGAATTTTTATATCGAGGTTGGGGGGAGTGTTTTGGGGTGGAAGCCACTAGGTGCCGTAACCCGGGGAGGCCAAAAAAAGGAAGGGGGAAAGGAGGGGCCAAAAGGGTTTTGGTTGGAAGGGGGGTTTGGGCCCCCCAAAAAAAAACAAAA
>JACEEZ010025324.1:345184-359738 GCA_016584305.1 Chionoecetes opilio | reverse complement strand
TAAAAAAAAAAATTTTAAAAAAAATATAAAAAAAAAAAAATTAAAAATTTAAAATATAAAAAAAAAAAAAGAAATAAAAAGAAATAAATAAAAAAAAAAAAAAAATAAAAAAAAATTAAAAAAAACCAATAAAAAGGGAAATAAAAATAAAAAAAAAAAAAAATAAAAAAAAAAAAGAAAAAAAGATAAAAAAGAAAAAAAAAAAAAATAAAAAAATAAAAGAAAAATAAAATAAAAAAGAAAAAATTTATATATAAATAAAAAAAAAAATAAATAATTTTTAAAAAAAAAATAAAAAAAAATATATAAAATATATAAATAAAATAATAATTATTAAAAATAAAAAATATAAAAATTTTTTAAATAATATATTATTTTATAAATAAAAAAAATTAAAAAGGGAAAATTTAATTAAATAAATTAAATTAAAATTAAATTTAAAATATTATATAAAGAATAAATAAAATATGTTATAAAAATTTTTAAAATATAAAAAAAAATAAAATTTTTTAAAATTATAAAAATTTAATATATATATATATTATATAATATATTATATTTTAAAATATATATATAAAAATATATAAAATAATAATATTAATTATAAAACATTTATAATAATTTTTATATATTTATATTAAAATAAAATATTTAAATATAATATAAAATTTTTTAAAATAATATAATATAAAATTTTAAATTTTATATTTTAATAATATATATTATATAATATATAATATTAAATGTAATAAAATTATTATATTAAATTATATATTATATATAAAAAATATATATATAATATTGATTATATAATATATATTATTTTTTTAAATATATATATAATATATATATATTTTAATAAATATTATTATTATTAATATAATATATATATAATTATATTATTATATATATATTATATATATTATATATATTTATAAATATAATATTATATATATAAAATTTATAATATATATATATATTAAAATTATAAATATATTTATTTTAAATTATATATTTATATATATATATATATATATATAAAATATATATATATAATATATTTTATATATATATATATATTTATAATATAATAATGAAGATAAAAACCAGGCGGGTAGAAACATTTGATTTTTTTATTTGGACGTTTCGGCTATACAAAGCCTTTCAGCCTAAAATCGGATAAAAATTTTTTTGTTAAAAATAAAAATATACAAATTATAAAATGTTTTTCGCTTTTAAAATCCCCAAAACCTAAAAAAAAATAAAAATTTATAAAACAGTAATAAAATGCATAAAAATAATAGGGTATTTTTTATTACGTTTTATAATTTTATTTTTATTTTAAGTTAGGCATTTTAAATGCTAAAAATTTTATAATATGTATATTTTAATTTTCAACAAAAAGTTGTATCCAATTTTAGGTGGATGATGGGTTATGATAGCCGAAACGTTCCAAAAAAACAATCAAGATGTTTCTACCCGCGCTGGTTTATATCTTCATTATAAGATCTCGCTTTCCCCCATGGAGAAAGTATTGCCTCTTTATATATATATTATTTAAATATTATGTTTTAATATATTTATATATTTTAAAATATATATATTAAATATAATATAATAAAAATTTATATATATTTTAATATATTATAATATATATATAAAAAATTTTTAATAAATTAAAATATATATTATAAAATATATATATATATTATATAATATTTTATAAATTATATATATATATATTTTATAGTATATATATATATATATATATATATATATTATATATAATATATTTATATATATATATTAATATTATAATATATATATATATAATTTATATATTTTTATATATATTATTATATATTATTAATATATCTATATTATATATTATATATTTCATTTATATATATATATATATATATTTTATATATATTATATATATTTATATATTATATATATATAATTATAATATATATATATTATAATTTTATTATTTTATATATATATATATATTATATATATATATTATACTATATATATTATATTATATATATAAATATATATATATTATAATATTTTAAATTTATATATTATAATATATAAATATATATATATATTTAATATATAAATTATTATATATACATAAAATCTATATGTATAATATTATATATATATATATATATATATATTATATATATATATATATATATATATATATATATTTATATATTTTAATATATATTAATATATATATATATATATATTGATATGAAAGCGGTAAATAATGCTAGTAAATTAATCCCTTCACGCCCAAATCTTTCCTTTGCTATATAAAATTGTCTGTTGGTAGCCGTAGAATTACGAAAAGAGACTAAATATACCCAATTAGTTAGTGGACAAGGATACTAAACAGGTCATAGCTATAAAACATTGCTTATATTAATTATAATGGTCTAATGGTAGCAAAATTACGATGAAAATAACGCTCTTGGCCTCAGGGGGTTAATGAATAAGTCGTCATAAATAAAGTGCGGCCGTGTGTGCAAGGGCCAGACCGGTAGGTAGGTAAGGTAAGGTTCACAGGTGCTTAGGTGAAGCAGACTAATTACCAAACTGTCTTTATGCTGATTGCCTTCCTGTTTATGTCTTGACCCTCCTCTCTCTCCCCTTCCCTTCCTCCCCTTCCCTCCTCCTCTTCTTCTACTCTTCCTCCTTTCCCCCTTTACCCCCCTTGCCCCCTCCTATTCTCCTCCTCTTCCTCCCTCTTCCCCCCTTCTCATCCCGCCACTTCCTATGCTCTCCCTTCCTTCCCCCTTCCCAGCCCTCCCAGCCCTCCCCTCCTTCCTCCTTGAACACGGTGGAGGCGTTGAAGAACAAACTAGATCAATACTTACCAACAACTGCCACACTCGATGACTTCGGCCCCACGTAAACTCTTTGTTTTGTAGCGTTAGCTTTAGTTTAGCGTCTGTCTCTCCTTCAATCTTTCCTATAAAATCCCATGGCAGCTTTTCTTTACTGTAGGGTGTTTTTTTCTCATTTTTTTCCTGCCGGCCTCGGCCGGAGGGAGAGGTGGGTGGGGAGGAGCCTTCAACTTTACTATTCTTTTACCTCTAACCCGTAGAAACTATAGTGGTAGAAAGTAGTCACACAGACAGCCTCGTTTGGCCCAGTAGGGCTGTTGCTGTCTGTTCTTCCTTTGTATTCCTTATATTTTCCCCCCTTCCCATCCCTCCTCGCTTTCCCCTCTCTATCCGTCTCTCCCTCCCCCCCTTCCCTCTTCCCTCCCTTCCTCTTCCTCCCTCCCCTCCCCCTTCCTTTCCCCTTCCCCCTTCTCTTTCCCCTACCCCTCCTCTCCCCCTTATCTCCTCCCTCTCCCTTGTCCTACTAGAATGCAAGGAAGGAAAATAAAGGAAAGTGAATATAGGAAAGAAACAAAGTGGAATGGACTTAAGAGTGTATGTGTGTGTGTGTGTGTGTGTGTGTGTGTGTGTGTGTGTGTTTAGAGAGAATCGATGAAAAGGGGTATTTCCTTCAGGTTAATTAGCGTGTCTCAGGTAATTGTCCTCAGGGGGCAAATTACACGTCCGGTCGTTAGGAGCAAAGACAGTGTGATGGTTATTTGTTATATTAGCTTATTCGTGTATTTAAGTTTATTTATACACTGTTTGAATAAAAAAAATTAACCCCTTCACACCCAGATCTTTCCTTTGCTATATAAAATCATCCGTTGTTAGCCATACAATTACGAAAAGTAACTGTATATACCAAATTAGCTAATGGACAAGCATACAAAATAGGTCATATCGATTTAATATTGCTTATATTAACTAAAAATCTTCGCGTAAATTAATCGTAAAATTAACGCAAATTACCCAAATTACAATGGAAATTTCGTTCTGGGCCTCAAGGGGTTAAGTTTATTTATTCACCGTTTGGATCACGAAATGAAGTGTTTATCTCGTAATGCCATGAATATGATGACGTAAGTTTGATCAGCTTAATGGAACACAAGAGCAGTGTTTATGACAGTTAATGATTTTAGTGTTTAAGTGATGATGTGTTTATTGTTATTGTTTTCACCACTACCACCATCATCACCACCACCTCCACTACTACTACTACTACTACTACTACTACTACTACTCTCTCTCTTTCTCTTCTTTAATTGGTTTGTAATGAATCTTTTGTTATTATGTTAATTTTATCTGCAAACCCTATACCGGTTTCTGTTGTTTTAAATAGTAGTGGTGGTGGTGGTGGTGGTGGTGGTGGTAGGTGTGGCGGTGGTGGTGGTGGTGGTAGTTGTGGTGGTGGTAGGGGTAGTGGTGGTGGTGGTGCTGGAAGTAGTGGTGGGTGTAGGTGTGGTGGTGGTGGTGGGGGTAGGTGGTGGTGGTGGTGTGGTTGGGGGNCCCAACAAGAACCTCGTTTGGCCCCCCAGTAGGGCTGTTGCTGTCTGTTCTTCCTTTGTATTCCTTTATATTCCCCCTTCCCATTTTGTATCCGTCTCTCCCTCCCCCCTTCCCTCTTCCCTCCCTCCCCTTCCTCCCCCCCCTTTCCCCCTTCCCTTTCCCCCTTCCCCTTCTCTTTCCCCTACCCCTCCTCTCCCCCTTATCTCCTCCCTCTCCCTTGTCCTACTAGAATGCAAGGAAGGAAAATAAAGGAAAGTGAATATAGGAAAGAAACAAAGTGGAATGGACTTAAGAGTGTGTGTGTGTGTGTGTGTGTGTGTGTGTGTGTGTGTGTGTGTGTGTGTGTGTGTGTGTGTGTTTAGAGAGAATCGATGAAAAGGGGTATTTCCTTCAGGTTAATTAGGTGTCTCAGGTAATTGTCCTCAGGGGGAAAAAATTTAAACACGTCCGGTCGTTAGGAGCAAAGACAGTGTGATGGTTAGTTGTTATATTAGCTTATTCGTGTATTTAAGTTTATTTAGACACTGTTTGAATAAAAAAAATTAACCCCTTCACACCCAGATCTTTCCTTGGCTATATAAAATCATCCGTTGTTAGCCATACAATTACGAAAAGTAACTGCATATACCAAATTAGCTAATGGACAAGCATACTAAATAGGTCATATCGATTTAATATTGCTTATATTAACTAAAAATCGTCGCGTAAATTAATCGTAAAATTAACGCAAATGACCCAAATTACAATGGAAATTTCGTTCTGTGCCTCAAGGGGTTAAGTTTATTTATTCACCGTTTAGATCAAGAAATGAAGTGTTTATCTCGCAATGCCATGACTATGATGACGTAAGTTTGATCAGCTTAATGGAACACAAGAGCAGTGTTTATGACAGTTAATGATTTTAGTGTTTAAGTGATGATATGTTTATTGTTATTGTTTTCACCACTACCACCATCATCACCACCACCTCCACTACTACCACACTACTACTACTACTACTACTACTACTACTACTACTACTCTACTACTACTACTACTACTACTACTTATATTATAATTTCTGTTTCACTACTGCTACTACTACCACTACTACTACTTACTACTACAATTACTATTACTATCACCACCACTATGAGAGAAAGATAATACATAGGAATACAGAGAGGAGAGATGAGGATAAGAGAGAAGAAAAAACAAAGACAGACAATCAGACAAGACAACACTTAACACAACATAAAATGTGGTATTATTCCAGATGAACATCGAATTCACTTTGGTGGACGAAATTATTTTGTTCTGGTGAGTTTTGTTGTGTTTTGAATGAATCTGCTAACCGTTTCTGTGGCAATTTTTTTTTTTTTTTTTTTTTTTTTTTTTTTTTAGTTAGGTAAATGTTAGGCTACGTATAGGTTAGGTTAGGTTAGGTAAATGTTAGGTTAGGTGAAGGTTAGGTTAGGTATAGGTTCGGTTAGGTTGATTTACAATTACAATTAGGTTACAATTGATTTGCGACAGAAACGGTCAGCAGATTCATTCATAACACATCAACACTCACCAGATTAAAATTGTTTCGTCCACCAAAGGAAGTTCGGTGTTCATCTGGAAATTTACCAAAAATTATGCCACTCACTTGAATGAGATAAAGATCCAGAGCGCCAGGGCCACGGCAGCTAAGGAGAGAGAGTTTCCCACGTAGAAGATGGTCTGTATGGTGCTGACGGAGGCGCCGCCGTGGCTGCCCGGGGCCTGCGTGATGGCGTTGAGGCAGTCGTTGTAGAAGGAGCGGCTGGACCAGGTGCCGTTACCGTAGCAGTTGCCGTTACCGGTGGCGTTGTTCTCTGAAGGGGGGAGCAAGGAAGAGGGGGTGTGTTATAAAAAAGAGGAGGAAAAGAGAAAAAAGAAAGAACAAGTGAGAGAAAGGAGAAGAGATAAAGATAAAAATGAAAAAACAAAGAAATAAAGGACGAAGAAGAAGAAAACGAAGATAGAAGAGAGAAGAAAAAATTCATAAGCACAAAAAATCATAATCAATTTCATGAAGATAAAAAATAAATGAGGGAAAGAAAAGAAAAAGAAATAAAAGCTACACTTCCTTATACATTTTGTCCCTTGCTCTGCCACGTCATATATTTTCTTTCTTTTCTCTAATGGCGAAAACCATATTGAGAATGCGATAAGTAATGAAAATTTAGAAAATGTAATCATCATAATCTACTAGTCAACCTATTTTTTCTCGAAAAAATCTTACTAAAACTAGGAAGGATAGGAAACTGGTCTGTAGTTCGTATGTATAGAGTTTTCACCCTTTTTATGTATAGTTACCACTCAGCATCCTTGGCAGGCATGAAGGGAAAAGCCCAGCCTTCCTTGAAGAAAAGACCTATTAATGATGTAGGCCTAGGAAAGTAGAAACTTCATGATTGCATCCTTTATATTAGTTTCATGTTTATAATCATCGTACCCTGGAGCGTAATCTTAAGCTTGTTGATGACAGTTTGATTTCTGAAAGTGACTGTTTGGACTAAAAAAGAAAGAACGGAACAGATTCAGGCAGGTAATGAAGTATATGGAACTGCCGAGGGTTGGATAATTCAAAGCTAACTTTTTTGCAACTTACAAAAGTACTCATTGAATTGATGTCAGCTATTGCTTGATTATTAACTTGAAACAATTTTCCTGGAAAGAAAATTGAATCCGGCCACTTTTGGCTTATTATATTTCCCTAATAATGTATTGACTTCGATTGTTTCCCATGTCCCTTCTTGGATATCACCCGCATTATACTTTACTTTTATATTGATAATATTTCTCTCAGCTTGCTTTTATCAGAGAACTAAGTTTATTTCTGTATTGTTGAAAATGTTCCCATATGTAAGATTGCCATTTAGCATAAAGTTTTCTGTAATTTATTACGATGTTTGATGGAAGTTTTTATTTGCTTGGGGGATTAATGAGAGAGAGAGAATAGAGAGAGAGGAGACCAAACCATAAACCATATTAATATATAACTAGATAATCATAGAGGAATGAACACACACCATACAGACGCACACAGACACACACACACACACAACTACATAGCACACACACACACACACACACACAAAACAAAACAAAGACGAAACACACCAACACGAAGAAGAAGAGAGTGAGAGAGAGAGAGAGAGTAGGAGGGGGAAGGGAAAAAGGAGAGAGAGAGAGAGAGAGAGAGAGAGAGAGAGAGAGAAAGACCAAACCAGACCAGTATTAATATATAACTAAGATATCAGAGAGGAATGACACACACACATACAGACGCACACAGACACACACACACACACACAAAGATACGACACAACAGAGTGAGAGGAGAGAGAGAAGGAGGAGAGAGAGAGAGAAGAGGGGGGTTGTTAGAAAAGAGGAGAGAGAGAGAAGAGAGAGGATGAGGAGAGAGAGAGAGAGAGGAGAGAGAGAGAGAGGAGAGAGAGAGAAAAAAAACCAAACCGAGAGAGGAAACTAACTAAAGCAATATTTATAGACAACCAAGATATCAGAGAGGAAATGACCACAGTCCTACACACACGAACAAGACCACACACACCCACAGGATACCTGACACACTCAGCCTCGTCCTCTGACCTTGCCAATAACACCAGCCTCCCCGTCCGGTACCTTGAAACTTTCGCCGATAGGAACTAAGTCGCCGATATCGGCGAACTGTTCCAATTTCTCACGTCGGCGGGTAGTTCCAATTGGGGTCGGCGACAGTTCTAGTTCTTGATCTTGATATTACAGTAACCCAATATATCATTTAATAAGCTTTTAATCCATGTTCTTCTGCATTCCAGTGAATTCCATACGAGCATAACTTGAACTATAAAGGCTTTCAGTGGGAGAAGATACTGTAAAGTTGTCAACAAAACACCCTTCTCCTGACTGTCCGCCCCCCTTGGAGACCTGACCTGGCGCGAGCATTCGCAGCGACGCATAGGCGATACGCAATAGTAACGGCGCCTAGGTGTCTTGAAGACATGACCTTCACCTGCCCTCTCCTTAATTCTCTCCTTCTCGTCATTCCGATCCTTTTCCTCCTCTATTTCCTCATTGATCGAGACAGCGAACACATAGGAGCAACCGAACATTATATATGAGCTTCCAGCATTAGTACTTGAACTATCAAAGGCTTTCAATGGAGAAATAATACATGGTAAGTTGTCTCACGCTACAGCTGACGCCCCGCCCCTCCTTAGAGATTAGCGCGGAAGAATATTTAGGGATTTGTTTTCCCGTAGCCCATTATCCCCCCGCCACTGGGAGAGTCCCACGGGAGTGTCCCTCCCACCGTCGTTTGTTGCCCGAAGAAAAAAAACGAGTAGCGAAATTTGAAACCGTATATACTTGCAGATACAATTCATAAAACAATGCTGAAACAGAGTAGATTATACAGTTATATAAACTACTGTGTATCATCTTCAGTGGCACGTACAAATCAATAGTGATGCTATAATTCGTAATATATGGCGCCTGGCGACATTAGTGCAGGTGGTGCCTTTAGTGTTATCTACGGTAGTAGTACGTATTTATTTAATTTGAGTTTATTTATGTAATCATGATAAATGCTTGGGGGTCGATAACTGAACTGGATTTCTGAAGGGGTCTGGGGGGAGATGCTGAGAAGTGCCATAGAGGTAAGGCGAAAAGAGCGCCTTACCCGTCTTCAGGCGCTTTTGTAACGGCCCGGCTAAGGCACCGACTAAAGCCCATGTACAGTCGAAAGTTCAGGCGCTTTTGCACTGCCTTACACCTCCAAAGCCTATGGCGTGGGCGTGGTCCGAGAATCCTACTAGCCAATCACGTTGCCTATCTGAGCACTGCTTAGGGAAGCTTCGACCAATCACCAAGGCTTGAACACGTCTCTGCTGAAGCAAGGAATGTTGTCCCTCCCTCCCTAACCAAGCACTTATGGCAAGGACACACCGCTCTCCCCCGCCGCCAAAAGCTGTTTCATCACAAGTTTGACGTTCAACGCAGGTTTGACCACTTATATATTTTTGCATTAGGACGTGCCCATACCACCATGATAATCGTGTAAGGTGTGCCGATTCCGGGACAGTGAGTGAAAATTTAATGCAAGCAACATTCCAGGAAAAGGAGAAGATGAATAAAAAAAGGTGAAAAAAAAAAGTTTATACACGATTTCATTTTTCTCTCATTACTATTTTAGGTATATTTTACTGCAAATTTTTTGCATTCATATTGCACAATGTCTCGTGAAAATGATCATGTTTTAAACTGTCCTAAATATATCTGGAGTATGTTTAACCGTGTAATAGCACAAACCCTTTTGTGCGGGCGGAGCACCTGCCGCCCGCCGCCCCCCCGCCCCCCCTAACCAACCCCCAAACACAACTTTCTTATCACCAGCAATTTAAAACCCTATAATGCCGCTTGTCGCCGTAATTTATAAACACCTTGCAACACTATTAATTTCTAAAACCAAATTGTTACGTTTAGGAACGAAACAAGGGGTATTTCTTATAAACAGAAGATGAATTCTGTCAAGGCCCACAGCAGCTCACAAGTAGGGCTACCATGCCTTGTTTTTCAGCGCCTTTAGGGTGCCCCCAAGGGGAGCATTCGGACTGAGCATTGCGGGGGAGGGCGTTCGCCTTCCCCCCAAAGGGGCCCCAGTGGGTGGGCGCCCCAGCTCCTCTACTCTGGCCCCCCGGGTATGTGTTGTGTGTGTTATTCTACCGAATAACATTTTTTCGCCACCTGCAGTGAGTCCCCCAGGGGGGCCTAAATTTCGAATTATAGCATCACACTGATTTCATGGGCCACTGAAAATGTACACGTAGTTTTTAAACATGACTGTAAATCTACCTGTTTCAGCGTTGTTTTATGTTTGTAGCTGCAAAAGACGGTTTTTAAAATTTTTGTCGCAATTTTTTTTTCGGGGGACGAGACAGCGGAGGACCCAGTAAAAAAACCTGATGGCGACTCTACTGTTATAGCCATTTGTAGTATTTTTTTTAATTTGTTCAATTTATAGCCATAATATGACACAGATGCAGACACAAAATGACACCAGGACTCTCTAGATATCCCCTTCTCACTTTCCTGAAATCATGGATGTATAAAATGTAGTATTAAACGCCACCACAACCTCTGTAAACAGAACAAAAGTTGTCCATGGCGACTTAACTGTTATTCTTACTGTAGTATTCATTAGTATTTTTACAGGGCCAGAGCGATGGCTCGTATGGCCCCGTCCTCCATATCAACATTTTTCACATTCAATCAATCCTTAATTGGTTGTTTTTGGGCCGAGCCAGCACCCCGGAAGAGCGGTCACAAAAAAACCGCGTGCTAACAACCCGGTACCCATTCACTGCTGGGTGGACAGGGGCTCGGGTTTTAAAGTAATCGTCCAGACCCAAATTTTTTTTGCCGAATTATGTTGAATGTACATTCAAAACACCTAATCCACCAAAAATAATTGATTTCCAGGCCTTATTTCCGTAAAAACACGACTTTTGTAAAAAGCACGCGAAAAAAAAAATCTTCCCTCCAACAGGGCTACGACTGTTATTGATGACGTCAGAACAGGGACGCCCGCAGACACTCTGTCTGACACCTGTCGGCAAATGTTATGATGAGCGATTGTACTTCGGTGTCAGACAGTGAATCTGTCGCTGTGACAGATTTAGAGTACGATGCTCAATCTGACACCGAAAGAAATGACGCTGGTCGCGTATACTATGAGGAAAACGAACCTCAGATTGTCATGAGATCCTATATGTTTGAGCCCGAGTACGAGGTGGATGAACAGGTGTTAGCAGAGCCTGAGGTTCAGCAGGAGGACCTGGCACTTCTCCAAAACATGGATTGGTAAATAAGGTTAAACCATGTGTGTGTGGGAATCACAATGAAGGTACTTTCGAGAAAATCCTATGGTTAGTTTTGGAGCTACAGTCAAACGTAATTCCTCGGAAACCCACATACCTAGCATTAACTACAGCAAAGAGTGGAAGAAAATATGCGGGCGGGAAGGCAGAAGTGTGTGACAGCCACACCCCACAGGGCACGCCACGCCCACTCCACAAACGGTTTATGGTTTACTTGTAGCGTTATTTCGCGACGCTCTGGCCCGGTCTTGGACTGGGTAGTCCCGGGCGGTCACTGTTTTTGCGAGGGCAGTCAGAACGGGCTAGCCCAGGTCCAGTCCGGTCCGACCCACATACCAGGACCACCTTTGGACCAGTGTGGGGAGAAACTGCGCATGCGCACTACATGTCAGCGGGGAAGGCGACCAGGAGCTTCTCGTGCTGCTGATAAGAACATGAAACACCATGATGGCCCGACCGTTAAGACTAAAGTATCACAGGCGTGTAGTTGTAAAGTCTTCAGCACAGGTTAAAAGGCGGAACGAACAAAAAAGGATATTGACAAGATGGACGCCTGCCCGCCCTCCCACGCAGTTCAGTACAGCCCACTCGATCCCCCCAGCCAAAGGAACGACGAATGGGACGGGGCCAGTCTCGATGTAATTTTCGCGACCATAAGGTCCACCCTGACACGGTCCGGGACTGGACTGAACCAGGGCGGTGAAAAAACGTCACGAAAAGCGCTATGGGTCTTGTTAAGAGGCAAAAGCCTCACAGTCGTGGTGCTGTCCATCGGCTATACCCCACTACACACCGTTTTCTCAACCAACTTTCGCCCCAACACATATAGGCTTGAATCACCACACGCCACTCCGCCACCCACTCTACACACGCCACTCCTTTCCGTGTGCAAACTTTCTCGAAAGGAACATGCTGTTCTTGCTGCACCCATAAAGGGATGCAATGCATTGGAATATAAGGGAAAACAAATGATATCAAGAAACACCCAATAGCTTCAAGTAATATATTATCTCTGTGTTTACGGTGCCTCTCTGATCAAGCGCGGGAAGAATGAGCCTCCCTGATGCTGCGTCACCGAGCCTGAGCTTTGCTGAGCGGTCTGCAAACCTTGAGTGGGTTGTAGTTGAAAAACTCGGGGAATTTGCCAGATTTTGATTGCGGATTATTTAAAAACGCTGACTGGATAAAAAAAGTGACGGACGTATGTTGATATATCGTTAATGACTATGTGTTGATGGCATAAATCAGGAATGATGAAATGGTCTGGACGATTACTTTAAGGAAACATGATTTTAAGGAATCTGTTTCCGCTTCCACCCGGGGATCGAACCCGGAACTTCTCGTAGATGACAACGAACCGAGTGTGTGTGTGTGTATCTCTCTTCTCTTCTCTCCTCTCTCTCTCTCTCTCCTCTCTCTCTCTCTCTCTCTCTCTCTTCTCTCTCTCTCTCTCTCTCTCTCTCCTCTCTCTTCTCTCTCTCTCTCTCTCTTATATATATTTATTATTATTTATTTAATTATTTTATATATGAGCTCTCCAGCAATTACTTGAACTACAAAGGGCTTTCAATGGGAGAAAAATTACATGTAAGTTGTTCTCACCCTACAGCTGACGCCGCCTCCTTAAAAATTAGCCGCGGAAAAGATACTAGACGGTGACAGTTCACCTCCCCTCTCCTTTTTTCTCTCCTTCCCTCATTCCGCCCTTTCCTTTATTTCATCCTTTATCGAGACAGAGGACCAAGAAATAGGAGCCAACGAACAAAATATTAATGAGCTTTTCAATGTTTTCCAATGTAAAACGTCTGCCACAAAAGCATGTATGGCATGATATTGGCGGAAGAATAGTGTAACCCTCATACTCAGCTGTGCCCTCTCCAGGTGCCCGCATCTCCTGAATAGATACTAGCCAGCCCACTGCCCAGTAGCTACTGTATTTATTTTATTTTAGTTTATTATATAATCATAATAAATGCTTTGGGGTCGATAAATATCAAACAGGGATTTCCAGAAGGGGTCTGGTGGTGTCATTATATATATATATATATATATATATATATATATATATATTCTATATATATATAATATATATATATATATATATATATATATATATAGTGTGAGTCATGCATAGTTGAGCATGTGTGTGGGTTTAAGGGCTCCTCTCCCTCCCCTTAAACTTAGCCGTTTTTAATAGCTGTTCACACCTTCCCGGACCTGTTTCCGCTCCCTGAGTCCCGCGATTCCCCCAACCAGAGCCTCCTCCGCCTAAATACCCACACCTGTTTAATCCAAACACACACACAACACATACACAGGGGTACTCCTTTGGTTGTAGTGGTTGCACGCTCGGTTCACAACCGAGAAGTCCCGGGTTCGATCCCCGGACGGGAGGGAAAAAACAGATGGGTTGTTTCTTAACAACCCGAGCCCCCTGTCCACCCAGCAGTGGTGGGTGGACATAGACTACCCTACTATTACTACTAATATAGTAGCAATCATGATAATGAGAATAATAATTTGCTATTGAATAATAATATTAATCATGAATAATTGATGCAAAATATTAATTGAAATTATGATAATTATAATACCACTACTACGTACTTACCGATACTGCTTCTACTACTAATATTACTATTTATACTACTTACTATCAAATATAATATCATTACCGCCTTACCCATCTAACATTATAATGATTAAACGATGATTATTGGAAAATACGAAAAGGAAATAGAAGGAGCTGAGCCGAGCCCCGCGTGTCTAGGAGCTCGTCTGAGGGACTGTAACAAAACATGTACATAAATGTAGATTAGATGGGAATGAGTGACGGCCTAAGTCCACGAAATGATAAATTAGGATAAACCCTGGCGACTCTTCACCTTAAGTCGAGCTTCCTGTTTTGTGTACTGCTCTGCGTCATATGTGTACTCACACTGCAAATGTGCTCAAAACACGCCTGTATTAATTATGCAGGTGCTTTTCATAGGGGCTCTGTATCGTACATGTGGCCCAGGCTAAGGTGGGAAATATGTTTTGTTGCATGGATTGTTCAGTACTGACATATTAAGTGGCTGAAATCCGCCCTCCCCAAAGTGGTGCATGACTCTATCTCTCTGAACTGTTTTTCTGCAGTTGATGCATATGTCAATGACATGATCAGAGAGATACACCGGTTCCTTGTACCTTCCATGGGAGGAACCCCTAAGTGAACAGGCATTGTTGCTATCAAATTTTGTCCAAGCCTTAGGA
>JACEEZ010025324.1:330184-340184 GCA_016584305.1 Chionoecetes opilio | reverse complement strand
CAAAGAAAGATCCTTGTAATACTAATTACAATCCAGCAATAGTAAGAAAAATCCTTGTAAATAACAGAAATAAGCCTTAGATAGTAAAAAAAGAAACGGCAGGCAGGAGAGCTCGACGGTACCTGGAACTGTCGCCGATAAGAACTGTCGCCGATATCGGCGACTGTTCCAATATTTCACGTCGGCGGGAGTTCCAATCGTCGGCGACAATTCTAGTTCTTGATCTTGATATTACAGTACCATATATTTAATTAAATAATCTTTTAATCATGGTTCTGCATTCAGGTTTTAAAATACCAAAATAATTTTTGAACTACCCAAAAATCTTTCAATGGGAAAAAATATACATGTAAAGTTGTCACTTAACTCCGCCCCCTTGGAGACTCGCCCTGCGCAGCACCCGCCTCCCGTTCGGGCAAATGGTTTTAATAGTAGGGCCCTGGGTGTTTGAAGACACCTTCACCCCCCTTTAAATTTCCCTTTTTTCCCTTCCCTTTTCATTCCACCCTTTTCCTCCTCTATTTCACCCATTGATCGAAAACAGACACATAGGAGCAAAAAAAATTTATATATGACTTCCAGAAATTTATTTAAACCCTATAAAAAAGACTGTTAAAGGGGGAGAAATATACATGAAAAAGTTTTCTCACCCTACAGTGACGCCGCCTCCTTAGGATTAGCGCGGAAAATATTTAGAATATTGTGCCCCCCCCACCCCCCCCCCCCACTGGAGAGTCCCACGGGGAGTGTCCCCACCGTCGTTTTTTTTTTCCCCGAAAAAAAAAAACGAGAAAGGCAAAATTTGGGAAACCAAAATATACTTGCAGATACAATTCATAAAAAAACGCTAAAAAACAGGGTAGATTATACATTTATAAAAACTCCCGTGTACCCTTTTTTCAGGGGCACATACAAATAAATAGTGGTGCTAAAAATTCGAAATATAGGCGCCGGGCGACTTTTAGTGCAGGTGGGCGTTTGGCCCAAATTTAGTGCGGGTGGTCCCTTTAGTGTTATTAGGGTAGTAGTACTTTATTTTTTTAAATTTCGAGTTTATTTATGTAATCATGAAATGTTTGGGGGGTTTTCGAAAACCGAACTGGTTTTCCCCGACGGGGTTGGTGTATGTGTGGGTGGTGTGGGTGTGGGTATTTTACCGTAGAAAAATTTAAATCGCCAAAAACCGGCAGTGTGTCGCCGGGCCCCAAAATATTCAATTTTATAGCTCCCCTAAACTAAATTTTATTTGCCACTGAAGTTTGATAAAACAGAATTTTTATATCATGACTGTAAAATTCCTCCCCTTTTTACAGCGTTTTTTTATGCTTTTTTATCGGGCGAGTTTATAGGGTTTTAAAATTTTTCGCGTACGCATTTTTTTTTTGGGGCGACGACGACAGCGGTACGACACTAAGAAAAATAAACCTAGATGGGACTCTACTGTTGATAGTTTTGGGTAGATTTTTTTTTGTAATTTTTTCTTTTATAGCCAAAATTGACAGAGTAAACAAAAAATTTACAAAAGATCTCTAGATAGCCCCTTTTTTCCCTTTCCTGAAATAAAGGGGATGTGAAATGAAAAGGTTTAAAACGCCCCCAAAACCCCTCTGTAAACGAAAAAAAAAAGTTTTTCCTGGTGATTTTAACTGTTATCTAGGGGTATATTATCTAGGTATTTTAAGGGCCAAGGGACGCTCGTATGGCCCCTTTCCCCAAAATATTCAACATTTTACATTCTTCCTTAGGGGTTTTATTTTTTGGCCGAAGCCAGCCCCCCGGAAAGAGCAGGTCACAAACCTGGGCCCAAAACACCCGGAAACCCAAAAATTAAAATCCCTGGGGGAAAAGGGGGCTCGGGTTTTTTAAAGGAAAACATGATTTTAAGGGAAATCTTTTTTCCGCTCCACCCCGGGGATCGCCCCCGGGGGATTCTCGGTAGTAAAACAAACCGGGGCGTGTGTGTGGTATATAATATCCTCATCCCCTCACTATTGTCAAGGGGGGATTTCCAAAAACACCCTTCCACAAAAAATTTAACACCCATCGCTAACCTCCAAGGGAATGGATGCACTTTTCGAGCAACAAATAAAGGTAGCCAGAAAAGAAGACCAAAACACCCCCCTTGAACTACAGTTTGAAGGGGTTTGGGGAAGGCCTTCCGAAGAATTTTCCGGGAAGACGTTAGATTGGGGGGCCTATCGCCAAACCACCCTTTTTTCAACCGGTTTGTCTACAGCGGGCCTCCCAGGCAAGAACGGGGTATGTTGAATGCAACATTTAAGATTTGTCCACGTCCCCCCTTAAAGCAATTTTGGGGGAAATTTACACCCCTTTCCCATTGCCCAGAACAAATCCCCATCAAAAAAGTCCCCCTTTATCCAAGTCTGATGACCAAAAAACGAAATATTGGGATTTTTCTTCGTTTTGGGGGGGCCATCAAAGCAAGATTCCCCAGCTAAACGAAAGTCTTCAAAATTGATGATGATGGACTTTTGAGACTGCATTTTTTGGACTTCTTTGGGCGCATTTACCCTGTTTCTGCAGTTGAGGGATCCCCCTTTCACGGGCCCCGGGGCTGGGGTGGAAAGGGATCCGTTTTATGGACTAAGTTTCCATACTACAAGAAAAAAAACACTTAATTTTTCTGAGACGCTGCCCCTTTTCCTCCCTTTCCTGCCAGCGAGCAAACCCCGAGATTTCCCTTTCCCCTCACATCGGGGTTCTTGCCGAATCAATTTTTGAGGGCCCTCCATCGTTTGTTTGCGTACATGGGGGTCAAAACCTGGTTTTTATTTTCACGACTTGCGGGTTTACTCCATACCAAGGGGCCTGTGTTCGGACGGGCCCGTGGGGACTAAAAAAACAGGTAGAAGGGGGGGCAAAAACAATTGAAAAAAACCTCTGTGAAAAGGTCGGAGCAAAGCTAAAAATAAATGTATAAAAAATCAGGGCTTTCTGACAAGGATGTGGGTTAAATTACCGTGCAGCATAAAACTTGTAGCTCAAGAAAAATTAGAAAAACATCAGAAAAATAAACTCTTTAAAATTTCAATCAAATGTTCAAACCGTTCAGGGGAGGCCTACGGCAGAACAGCTGTCCCCAAACAGTTTCCCTTAATAGGTTTTGCGGGTTTTTTCTGTATTCTTTTTCCAGAAAGGAAAAAAAAAAGGTTTGATTTGTATCATATGTTTTTCTTTAAAATATTATTATATAAATTTAGCTTTCGCTTAATTTTTTATTATGTCAAATATTTTATATACTGCTTTTTAAATGATAAGAATATTTTTTATGTCCCCAAAAAAATTTCCCATCAAATTATTATTAAAAATTTTATTTTTATTGAAAAAAATTAAAAAAAAAAATTAACTCACATTATAATTATATCCTTATTGGTAGGTTTTTTTTAAAAAGGGCAGTATACTTCTTGGGGGAAAGGGGGGAGAATTGAGTTGTGAGAAAACAAAAAATTATGCTTAGTTTTAAAAAAACCAAACAGCCCCAAATTTCCCAAAAATGAAGGTCAAATTTTTGAAGGACAAAAAAAATTTGGGGGGCTACTGTATTGATTTATTTTGTTTTTTTTTTTTAGTCCAAAAAAAATGCTTGGGGTCGAAAATTAAATCGAACTGGATTTTTCCAAAAGGGGTCCGGTAATTATATATATAAAATATAATATAATAAATATATATATATATAAAATATTCCCTATATAATAATAATTTTATATAAAAAAATATATATTATATATTATAATTATATATAATATATTATTTTTTAATATTTTTGGGGGACCCATATAACGGGCTTTTTGGGAACTTCTCTTTTTAAAGTCTTCCCCCCCCCGGCCTTTAATGATGTAAATAAAATTGAGTATAAAAAACATGCATGAATGCGTGCTTTGTGTGTGTTTTAAAAGGGGAGAGAGGAGAGAGAGGGGAAGAGAGAGAGAAAAAGGAGAGGGGGGTAAAGAGAGAGAGAGAGAGGAGAGAGACAGAGAAGAGAGAGGAAAAGGGGGGAGAGAGAGAGAGAGAGAGAGGAGGGGAGAGAGAAAAGAGAAAAAAAACTTTTATATTTTAAAAAATATTTCCCCTTTCCTCCGGGAATCCCCCTCCACCTCCTAAATTAAAAAATGATTTTGGGCTCTCACCTTTTAATGTATTAAAATTTTAAAATATATATAAATATTAGTTGACCACCAAAAAAATTAAAAATTTTTGGGGGCCCACGGGCCCATCTAAAAAAGGACTTGCAAGCGTTCCCCGAACCCAAATTAATTTTTGGGTTTTCGAAAATAGTGCATAGGGATAAAAGGGTTTGGATTAGGAAAATGACCTACAGTGTTAAAGGGAATTTCCCAAACGTGAAAAAACCTATACCGGCCTCTTGTATTTTTCCTTAGGGTTGTTATAATTTTTTTATTGGGGGGGTTTCGCCAGGGCCCCCCCCCGATAAGCCCCTCCGAAACCGCTAAACCCCCAGTATAAAAGGTTTCCCCAAAAATTTTTCCCCTCGATATCAACTTAAAATAAATCCCAACATCTCCCCCTAATTAATTTAAACCCCTTAAAAAGGTAGTCCTAAATCCGGGACATTACGATGCGCAGCGCAGGTGTTTCTGGGGGCAAGTCGCATTTCTACAACTTTTATTAAAAATTCCCCTTTAGTAAAAGTCGAGCTGTCATGGGCTCCGTCTCTTGTTTTACTAAACAAGGCTTTTTACTATTATTTTCAAGCATTTTTTTTACTATTTAAGGATTATAATTTTATTCCCAAAGGATCTTCTTTGTATGAGAGACTTTTATATACAATCTGGCCCAGGTAGCTCTCTAGAAAAATTATGGGTGTGTGAGAAGAGTGGTAAATTTAAATTTTAGGTTTGGGATTTTTATGGTTTAGTAAAGAGTGGTTTTGATTTGACTCCTTTTTTTCCCAAAATTTTCCCCAAATTTTCCCTGCGGGTTCTGTCTTTATTTTTGTTTTGATAGTTGCAACACTGAAATTGGCCCCCATTCAAATTTCAAAATTTTGGGGGGGCACTGCATCCCACAAAATTAAGGGCAGAGGCCAGCAAATCAAAAAAAAATATATTGTTTTTCTTCGGTAAAAAGGGACTTGGGGGGAAAGGTGGAAGGTAAAGTACATGTGTTGAAGGAATAAACCCCGTGTACCCTAAAACTTTCCGGCCTCTTGTATTTTCCTTTTTGTTCTTTACTCAGGGTTGTGGGCACCGGGCGGTAGGTCACGCCCCTCCCCGTTAAACCCCGGGGCCCCATCACCGCCGCTCCCCACAAATTTGAAGGGAGTGCCAAGTTATTCCCCTTTTTATAAACAACTTACTAAATAATAAACCCCCCATCTCATCTAACCCAAAACCCTTTTAGGGCCCACAATCACATATTCAATATACTTGGGAGGAAGGAGGGGCGGGTATGGAAGATATATTAATTTCCGCCTAAATTCCTCCACACGCCACCCTGGGCGTGATTTCTTCTTCTTTAGACCTTTTTACGTGAGTACGCTTCAAAAAGGCGCATCACTGACTGAGTTTAACCCCGAAAAGGGCCCGATAATGATAAAAATAAACCTCTCAAAAAAGAAAAAACCTTTTTTAAAACCAATTACAATCCATCAATAGTAAGAAAAAACCTTGTAAAAAACAGAAATAAGCCCTTTTGAAGTTAAAAAAAAAAAAAAAGGCAGGCAGGAGAGCTCGACGGCTAAATGATGGCCCCGTCAACTGTTTAAAATGCCCCATTTGAAGCACTGACTTGCCCCGAGCAGGGGGGTTCGTTGGTTTGGGGAAAAAACTTTCCCTAGAAACAGTTCCCAAAACCCCTTTTCGTTCCTTTTAAAACTAAACCAAAAAGGAACTGTCCCCGAGAAAATTTTCCCCGTCGGCGAAAACCCTTTCCACCGTCGGCGACAGTTCTCGTTTTTCTGCTTCGGCCCACAGGGGGCCTTCGGCGCCCGTTTAAAAACCAGCTTTTGACGGCTATGAGCGGGGGGTCCCAAACTGTAGAAATTTTCCCTTTTAAACCCCCAGAATTTCCCGGCATGGGCTTTTTGTCCCGGGTTTTGGGGAAAAAACTCTTCATAGAAACAGTTCCATAAAACCCCTTTTCTCTTTCCCTTTTCATCTATTCCAAATGGGAAATTTGCCCAGAATTCCGGTTTGGCGAGCCCTCCACCCCGGCGACAGTTCCGTTTGTTTCGGCGCATTCCCCATTTGGCGACGTTCCATAAACCCTAAAACCATTTTTTCACGCCAAAATCACCCCCTCAGAGCTTATGTGTGAAAATGTCCGGTTTTGGCTGCAAACAATTTGTTTCTTGCAAATGTTGCGGGGTGGTGGATTTTATATTGCATAGATGTGGGTTTTTTTTTTTGTTTTGTTGTGTGTTTGTGTGTGTGGGGTGTGTTTGTGTGTGTGTGTGTTTTTGTGTGTGTGTGTTTTGTGGGGCGTATGTGTATGTGTGTGGTTTTTGGGTGTTGTGTGGTGTGTGTTGTGTGTGACCCAAAAATAAATTTTTATACATATAGATTTAAATTTTACTTCCCTACCTAAACCCCCTTTTATTGTTCCCTTTTAAAAATCCTATGTATAAAATAGAATAAGGGAAAAGAGGTCATTGTTTTTTAAATCTAGATTCTTGACCCCACAGGGAAATAGCTAAACCTCTATCTGTCCTATCTTTTAAACCCCTTTTTGGTCTTTCCTACCTTTCTGTCTGCCCCTCTCCTCCTCTTATCCCATGTCTCTCCCCCCTCCCCTCCTGTCACCTGTCCTCTTGTCCTCTCCAAAAACCTCTTATCCTTTTCTCTCCCCCCCTTCCTAGTCCCCTGGGCCCCCTTTTCCTCTCCCCCTCTTATCCTATGGTTTTTTCTCCCATTTTCCCCCCTAGTCCCCTGCCCTCCCTTTTCCTCTCCTCCTCTTATCCTAGTCCCCCTCCCAAACCCCCCCTGTCCACCTGTCCCCCCTTTTTCCCCTCCTCCTCTTATTTCCCATGTCTCTCCCATCCCCTCCTAGGGCCACCTGTCCCTCTTGTCCTCTCCTCCTCTTATTTCCTATGTCCCCTCCCAACCCCCTCCTAGTCCACCTGTATCTTGTCCCCCTTTCCCCCTTTATCCTATGTCTCTCCCTCCCCTCCTAGTCCACCTGTCCCTTGTCCCCCCCCCCCTCTTTTCCTATGTCTCTCCCATTTCCCCCCTAGTCCCCGGGCCTCTTTTTCCCCTCCTCCTTTATCCTAAAGGGGTTTTTCCCCCCATCCCCTCCTAGTCCACCTTTCCTCTTGTTTCCCCTCCTCCCCTTTTCCTATTTTCTCTCCCCTCCCCTCCCAAACCCCCGTCCTCTTTCCTCTCCTCCTCTTTTCCTATGTCCCCCTCCCATCCCCTCCTAGTCCCCCTGTCCTCTTGTTTTTCTCCTCCTTTACCTAGGGCCCCTGCTTCCGCGCCCCCCTCCTCTCGATCACATCCCCCCTCGAATGTGTCAAAAAGTTTTGGGCGTGCTTGATGATTTGGGGATAATTGCCCCGAATGTGCTTGCTGCTCCAACACCTTCCCCCTTTCCCCTTTTCTTTCCCTTTCCCTCCGTGTTGGTTTATAACCCGCTGGCGGGGTGTGTGTGTGTGTGTGTGTATTCATTAGTTGTATTTTACGGGGGCCAAAAGAAAAAGCTCGTTGGCCCCGTCTCCCTATCAAAAATTTATTTTTTTCTCATTCACCTTGTGGGTTTTGGGCCCAAAAAAACCCCCACCCCGGGAGGCGGGGACAAACCCCCGGGTAACACCCGGTTTCCCTTCCTGCTGGGTTTTGGGCAGGGGCTGGGTTTTAAAAAGACCGCCGTTTTCTTTCCTTGGGTCCGTCCGGGGGCGAACCGGGGAAAATCTCGGTTGTGAGCCCAGCGTGCTAACCCTTACCCTAAGGAGTTCCCCATGTAGTTCCGTTTGGGGTGTGGTTTGTGTGTTGTGTGTGTTGGGGTTTGTGCGTGTGGCGTGTGTGCCCTGGGGGGGTGCGGGGCGGGGTGCGTTTCGTGCGTGCGTGTTTTTTTTTTTTTTTTTTTGTAAGGGCAAAAACCCCTTCCACCGTTTGTGGCGGAAAACCCCCGCGCACCGAAGAGCCGTGCCGGGAAATACCTTTTGCTTCCCCCAAAACAAAACCTTTGCTCAGTCTCCCTCGTTTGTCAACTTAAAAGCACGGCCCAGGCTTTGGAAAGGGAAAGGCACGGGGAAACCCCCTTCCCCCCTTAAAACTTAAAAGTATTTTTAAATATTAGTATCTAGATCCCCCCACCCCACCCGCCCCCCACAAACACCCACACACCACACACACACACAAAAGCACCTGAAAAGGCTTTGGTGTGTAAAGCCCCGGTTCCCCCCCTTCCCCCCTTGTAACCCCCGCCATACAACAACAAAAAAGTCCAATGACGTCCAACAAAGTCTCCGCACGCCCCCGGCGGTTTTTTGGGCCCCCGTACAAAATTAAATTCGCATCTCTCCCGCTCGGCGGTTTCCCCCCCGGCGGGGGGTTACCCAAATGTGCCCAGTTCCCCCCAAATACCACCAAGGGGATGATGGTGACGTCATTGTTGAGGCGGTGGGTTTTGGTAAGACGGCCGTACAAGGGGCTTTAGGGAACCGGGGCCCCAAAAGCGTCCCGCGCCATTCTGGGGTCTGGGGTTCCCATCACAATAGAGAAAAAGGACATAACACTGCATACTTATAGTACTACACACACACCCAAACACACACACACACACACACAAAACACACCACACACCACAAACACCATAGTGTAAACAAAGGGGATGTGTAAGCAATGTAGACTATAAGGGAATGTTTTTTTAGCTAAGACCTGTTTAGTATCCTTGTCCACTTAAAAACGTGGTATATTCAGTGACTTTTTCCCTTTTTTTATGGCTGACAAAAGACATTTTTAGTGACTATAAACCAAATTTTTTTAGCCATGACCCGTTTATGCCTTTTCCACTAACTTTCTGTGGGATATTCAGTGACTTTTCCCTTTTTTATAGGCTGACAACAGGGCCAAAATTTTTTAAAAGCCCAAGAAAGATATGGGGGTGAAGGGGTTAATAGTATATATGTATAAACCCTTTTTAATTTGCTTTTTCATTATATTACATGTATGTGTGTTGGTTTTTATCAATGTGTGGGGGGTGTTAAAGTTAAACTTTTGTTAGAAAAAAGAGTGATAGTGTTTTTAGAACCCCCCCGTATTTTGGGTAACTTCTGTATGGTTTAAATGTTTTTCTTTTGGGGGGGTGTGTGTTTGTGGGGTTCGCGCATCGATAAATAATAAATTTAAAAAGGGCTTGTTTTTTTTTTGGGGGGGGGCCTGTGTGTGTGTTAAAAAAGAGGAGAGAGAGGAAAAATAAAAAAAGAAGCGGAGGAGAGAAGAGGAAAAGAGAGGGGGAGAGGGGAGAGAGAGAGAGAGTTTAAAGTTCAGTTTTTTTTTTTTCTTTCTTTTTCTGGGAATTAAAATTTGTGTGTTTTGTTTTGTGTGTGGGTGGGTTTTTGTATGTGTGTGTATGTGTGTGTGGGGGGGGGGGGTGGGGGGGTTGGGGTGTGGTTGGGGTGGGGGGTTTTGTTTTGGGACCTAGTTGTATTTTTCAGGGGCCCGAGCTACACTGGGAGGCCCCCTCTCCATAGCTAATTTTTAATTTATTCATCCCAAATCTTAAAAACGAAGGGGAGAAGGGAAAAGAAAGAAAAGAGAGAGAAGATAAAAGAGGGGAAAGGGGATAGATAAGGGGAGAAAAGAGAGAGAGGGGAGAGGGGAAGGGGGAAAAGAGAAGAGAGAAGGAAAAAAAAAAAAAAGAAAAAAGAAGAGAGAAGAGAGAGGCACATATAATACCCCACACAAAGTGGGGGTCCTGGCTTTTGTGGCGCCTGGCAAACCTAGCGTCGCCCCCCCCCCCCCCGCCCCCCTTCCGCTGTTACACACACAAAAAGTCAAAATTCAACACTCAATATTTTTGT
>JACEEZ010025324.1:317684-325184 GCA_016584305.1 Chionoecetes opilio | reverse complement strand
CACCATTCCCCTCCTGCTCCATCCACCATGCCACCTCCTGCCCCATCCACACCATTCCACCTCCTGCCCCATCCACACCATTCCACCTCCTGCCCCATCCACACCATTCCACCTCCTGCTCCATCCACCCATTCCACCTCCTGCTCCATCCGGGGTGGGTGGATGGTGCTCCATTCCACCTCCTGCCCCATCCACACCATCCACCTCCTGCCCCATCCACACCATTCCACCTCCGCTCCATCCACACCATTCCACCTCCTGCTCCATCCAGGAGGTGGGTGGATGGTGCTCCATTCCACCTCCTGCCACCATCCACACCATTCCACCTCTGCCCATCCACACCATTCCACTCCTGCCCATCCAGAGGTGGTGGATGGTGCTCCATTCCACCTCCTGCTCATCCACACCATTCCACCTCCTGCCCATCCACACCATTCCACCTCCTGCTCCACCCACCATTCCACCTCTGACCAGGAGGTGGGTGGATGGTGCTCCATTCCACCTCCTGCACCATCCACACCATTCCACCTCCTGCCCATCCACACCATTCACCTCCTGCTCCATCCACCACCATTCCACTCCTGCTCCATCCAGGAGGTGGGTGGATGGTGCTCCATTCCACCTCCTGCCCCATCCACACCATTCCACCTCTGCTCCATCCACACCATTCCACCTCTGCCCATCCACACCATTCCACTCCTGCTCCATCCAGAGGTGGGTGATGTGCTCCATCCACCTCCTGCCCATCCACACCATTCCACTCTGCCTCCATCCACACCATTCCACCTCCTGCCCCATCCACACCATTCCACCTCCTGCTCATCCACCACCATTCCACCTCCTGCTCCATCCAGAGGTGGTCGGATGGTGCCTCCACCATTCCACTCCTGCCCCATCCACACCATTCCACTCCTGCCCATCCACACCATTCCACTCCTGCTCCATCCACACCATTCCACCTCCTGCTCCATCCAGGAGGGGTGGGTGATGGTGCTCACATTCACCTCCTGCCCATCCACCCATCCACCTCCTGCCCATCCACACCATTCCACCTCCTGCTCCCATCCACACCATTCCACCTCCTGCTCCATCCAGGAGGTGGGGAGGTGCACCATTCCACCTCTGCCCCATCCACACCATTCCACCTCCATGCCCATGCCATCACCATTCCACCTCCTGCCCATCACACCATTCCACCTCCTGCCCCATCCACACCATTCCACCTCCTGCCTCCCATCCACACATTCCACCTCCTGCCTCCATCCAGGAGGTGGGTGGATGGTGCTCCATTCCACCTCCTGCCCCATCCACACCATTCCACTCCTGCTCACCATTCCACTCCATCAGCTGCATTCCACCTCCTGCCATCACACCATTCCCACACCATCTGCCCATCCACACTTCCACCTCCTGCCCATCCACACCATTCCACCTCCTTGCCCCATCCAGGAGGTGGGTGGATGGTGCTCCATTCCACCTCCTGCCCCATCCACACCATTCCACCTCCTGCCCCATCCACACATTTCCACCTCCTCTGCCATCCACACCATTCCACCTCCTGCTCCATCCAGGAGGTGGTGGATGGTGACCTCCACTCCCACACACCATTCCACCTCTTGCCCATCCACACCATTCCACCTCCTGCTCCATCCAGGAGGTGGGTGGATGGTGCTCCATTCCACCTCCCTGTCCACCCATTCCCACACCATTCCACCTCCTGCCCATCCAACATTTCCATCCCTCCTACCTCTGCCCCGGGGATCCCACACCCTTCCCCAACCTCCCTCCATCCAGGAGGGGGTGGATGGTGCTCCATTCCCCCTCCTGTCCCATCCACACCATTCCACCTCCTGTCCCATCCACACCATTTCCACCTCCTGCCCATCCACACCCATTCCACCTCCTGCCCATCCACACCATTCCACCTCCTGCCTCCATCCAGGAGGTGGGTGGATGGTGCTCCATTCCACCTCCTGCCCATCCACACCATTCCACCTCCTGCCCATCCAGGACGGATGGGTCCACTCCTGCCATCCCACATTCCACCTCTGCCCCATCCACACCATTCCACCTCCTGCCCCATCCAGGAGCGTGGGTGGATGGTTCCACCTCCTGCCCCATCCACACCATTCCACTCTGCCCCATCCACACCATTCCACCTCCTGCCTCCATCCAGGAGGTGGGTGGATGGTGCTCCATTCCACCTCCTGTCCCATCCACACCATTCCACCTCCTGCTCCCATCCACACCATTCCACCTCCTGCCCCATCCACTCACGAGGGGGGGTGGATGTGCTCCATTCCACCTCCTAAGCCCACACCTCGCACCATCCACCATTCCACCTCCTGCCCATCCAGGAGTGGGTGTGATGGTGCTCCATCCACCTACTGCCCACATCCACACCATTCCACTCTCCACTACACTTCCACCTCCTGCCCATCCAGGAGGTGGGTGGATGGTGCTCCATTACCACCTCCTGCCCATCCACACCATTACACTCCTGCCCCATCCACACCATCCACCTCCTAGCCCCAATATTACACTATACCACTCCTGCAATACTACATATTCTACTACACTACTACCTATTACTACATACCACTACTATTCACTCCTACATACTACTACTATTCCACACTATACCGTCATACTACATTCACCTACTGACATGCTACAATTCTCTACTACTCTGACTACAACTACACACATACACTCTCCTGCACTCATCGATGTGATTGCTACAATTGCTACCTACTGCCCATACAAAACATTCCACCTCCTTTGTCTCATTACACTATACACTCATTCAACTACTACTACTATTATAGTGGTGATTATACATACCTACTGCTACAATCTACACTACTACTTTACTACTACTACTACTAACTATACACTACTACTACTACTACTTACTCTAATACTACTCACTATTCTACTACTACTACCGTACCCTATACTACTAGTATACTGCTATTACTAATATTACTACTACTACTACTACTATTACTACTACTATCTACATACTATAGCTTACTACCTACCTTTTACTACTAGGCTACAATGTACTTACTGACTACTATACTACTTACTATTCTACTACTACTATTACTACTCTATACTAATACACCACTACATACTATTACTAGCTACTACTATTACTACCTACTATACTACTAACACACATCTATAACCTATATATCTTTAATATTAAAACTCCTATAACACACAGGTGGATAAAACTACATTGAGGCTACAATATACTGACAACTAATCATAATATTGAGTAATTCGTAAGAATAATAACTATTACGTATACACAAAGTGTCGCTAGCTGCGACTGATGTATACTACTATGCTATACTACACTACTAACTCGTTTTCTATCATAACGTGTTAGTAGTTATAGTGGTGTATACATGGTACTACGGTGTACGAGGTGGCTAACTATGCCATATAGCTGGACTTCTAAAGGGAAACGTATATTCAATAAATAGTAGTTTCTCCGTATACCGGTGGTAATTTTGCGATTTATAATATTAGATACTCTATTAGAAGGTATATATATAAGCTACAGAGTCACGTACGTTTACAGAGACACTACAACTAAACTATTATTGCTAATAGCTATACTATGGTGCAAGTTTTATTGCAAACAAACCCCGAAAATAAATTAATATATAAAATACTACAAACCTAATACTTAATCACAAAAATATATATATTTATAGTTTTTTATATTTTTTGTCGAATAAACTAACCATTTGCAGCCTATTTAGGCAAGAAAAATAGGTTGTCTCTGACAACCCGCAACTTTCTCATTACTATATTAGTATTTATATTAGTACTATACTACAGGAAGTTCACGGACTTTGCCACAAACTCAACTTCAAATAGGATGTCGAACCTTCAAGTCTTTATTTACTATAACAGGGAAAAATTTGAGGCTGAATTGGACCATATATTTGTAATTGGCGGGTAAAGCGAGAGACAAGAGGCCGTGTAGCCCCGGTGTGTGTGTGCCTAAACGAACGCGCATTCTCGTCCATTAAGCCAGATAGGGATGGGTAGGTAGTGGATAGAAGGTTTCGGCAGCGGGACCACCTGGATCAAGATTGGATACCTATGTGTCAGCGGTGGACCTTCAAAAGCAAATTTATTTACGGCATCAAAACTATGTGTTTTTTCGAGATACCTGAGGTAATATGGCGGCAATATTATGTCATATTTATCATACATACTTGTATAATGCCAAATTAAGGTTTTAAGGAAAAACCATTTCCCATTACTTTCCTTCCTTGCCTAAGTCTTTCACCCACAGTACCTAGAATCTTAAGTACTCCTAAATTACTGTCAGAGACACCATAGGCTGCTCAGTCACCAGATTTAAAAAAGAACTGGACAACTTCCTGCAAACACTGCCAGATGAGCCTCCCGTACCAGGCTACACGGCTTGTTGCAGGGCAGCTTCAAACTCTGTGCCAGACCAGATGGCTCTCCTGAAAGTAGACTCTCGGACTGGCAGCAGCGGTGGACCACCACAGCTGTGAGGAAGACCCTCTAAATCTAACCAAGTAAACCAAGTAAGTAAGTAATTAAATAAGTCTATATATCTTGGGTAAACAACAAACATGGCCGCCCGGCGCCCAGCTGGTTCCTGAACGCTGATTGGCTGGGAGATCTAGCAAGGCCTCTGATTGCTGTCAGTGTAGCGAGGCCTCTGATTGGCTCCTGGGCTCGCCGCCATTTTGCGAGGTGCCAATAACGAATTTCAAAACGAATATCCACTTTTTTATTCGTGGACTGATATTGGATTGAATACCCTTGTTGAAAAGGCCAGCTTCTCGTATGACTTTCCATAATAAGTGTCCGGGTTTTAAGGCCTTCGTAAAAGAAATATGATTTAATCCTTTAGTAACACCGTACATATTAGCGATATTTTATTGATAATTCTTTTTATACACTAAATACAGGGGGATTTTTGTGTGTGTTAATATATTTCGATATTTCCGCATCGTTTTATGTAGTAATCACGCGCCTGGTGGCTGTATTTTGTTTATTTAATTTAGGCGGGTTTTGTTTACATTTTAACGCCAACCTTGTTCCTCCTTCTAAATGAGCTGTGAGGTTATTTGTGTGTGATTAGCTGTGCCTACAGGCGCAGTGTGTTTGTGCGTGTTTATGTGACGTGTTTTTCACGTGTTTTCTCAAGGAATACATCTGACTCAGTGGTTTAATGGCTCAAATTATCGAAAAAACAAAGCATGTATTGCTCCGTGGTTTCAACATTAAACGAGGATCTGTTACTGTTTATAGGATACACACATCATATAGTATTAGCTCATATTTTATCACGATTTATAGGGCCTTTGTTCAAAAGTAGATTTTTGTTGTGGTGAATTTTTTTTTTCTCGAATTGGATGTCAAGATCAAGACGAGCTCTGATCCATCTGGGTATTTGGTTGGATGATAAAGGCTGTGAGAAAACTAAACATGAGAGGATAGCTAGAGCCAACCAGTGGGTTGGAAGGCTAGGCAGTGTGGCAAGATGTCGGGCCAACAAGTATGAAAGTGGTGAGAGACTATGGAAGGGTGTGGCAGTCCCTAGCATTATGTATGGCCTGGAAACAATGGTGTGGTCTAGGAAGGAGTTGGACAGATTGGAAGTAACACAGAACAAAGCAGGCAGAATAGCATTAGGAGCCAATAGGTATGTGGCAGTGGAAGCGATTAGAGGAGACATGGGATGGAGCACGTTCAGAGAGAGGATAGCAAAGGCAGGACTGAGGTACAGAGCTAGACTGCAACGAATGGATGACAGCAAATGGGCAAGCAAGGTTTGGGACTGGAATATGTATGGGAAGTGGATGAAAGACTCAGTAAAAGTGGAAAGATGGACAGGTGAACTGGGAATGTTTGTGACAGGAGTGATGAGACATGGGAGTATGGCTGTATGCAAAAAGGAAATAAATAGGAGAGTGGAAAGAGAAGGGAAAGAAGAATGGCTGAGGGGAATGAGTGAGAAATCAACACTGGAATGGTACAGGAGAAAGGACCAGCCACGGTATGAAAGGTTCTATGATGGTGGCTATGGAGGGGACCTACTCTTCAGAGCCAGGACAAAGTCGCTGGAGGTAAATAGTCGTATGTACAGATGGAAGAATGGTGGCAGCAAGGTGTGTGTGATGTGTGTGACAGGAGTGGATGAAACCGTGGAGCACTTGATGCTGGAATGTGAACGGTATGAGTATGCTAGAACAAAGATGTTGGAGGTAGTGGTAGGAGAGGTCGGAGTGGAAGAATGGCGAGAGATGAGAGACAGGAGAGTGGAGATGGAGTACCTGCTGGGGTTGTGTGCTGAGTGGAGGAGTGACAGTCGTGTGATTGAGAGTGTAAAAGAATTCTTGGAGAACTCTTGGAGAGCACGTAGGAGAGAGCATGAGAGGCAGGGGGCCCCTCAGTGATGGGGGACCCCGTATGAATGTGATGCAGAGAGAGGAAGGAGGGGGAAAAGAAATCCCTAGTTTTGCTTCCCCCTTTTGCTTCTCTCCCAACAGATTACGTGTGTGGGAGAACGCCGGACCCAAGGCTTCACTGACAGCATCCGCTGGGTGACTCCCAAATCAAGATCAAGTCAACAAGTAATGACTTGACACAGTAATATCGCAATAACGTGGCATGTGTAGCGTCTGTACCTGTGTAATACCTACGGGAGTGCCTGTGCCATGTACAGACCAAGGCAAAGAACACATAGAACAGTGAGTACCCATAGACAAGTCATAAATACACCCCTACTTATGACAAAACCTACGAATGACAAGATTCACTCATAAAGTTCCTCTTATTTCCTGTTATATCTTGTTTGTGATGGTTTTGGTGGTGAGACAGGTGGCTAGGGTGTTGGAACCAGCTGTAACCCCACCTGTGTGTGTAATTACCCTGTGTAACACCTGTGGTAGGGAGACAGGTGAGCTGCGGGCACCTGTCACTGGTTTAAAGGGCAAGTTGTGGATTTAAAGGGACGTGTGTTACTATATGAATTGCTTGTTAGCTGTGTTTGTGTGGTTATTTTGATGTGTTTTAAGTGTATTTATGTGTTTGTGTCTTGTTTTATTTGTGTGTTATGATAAGCTGTGGCTTGAGATAAGGAGCCGTATCCTTACACCCCGCGGTTAAAGATACGGCGGTAGTATTCCAGATGAACACCGAATTCACTTTAGTGGACAAAACTATTTTTTTCTGGTGAGTTTTGATTGAATTTGCTAGCCGTTTCCGTCGCAAATATTTATGTTTTTATTTTTGTATTAGATAGGTAAAGGTTAGGTTTAGGTTCTGTTATGTTAGGTATAGGTTAGATTAGGTTAGATATAGATTAGGTTTGGTAAAGGTTAGGTTAGGTTCAATATGTTTTTTTTGTGTGATTTTTGTTTGCTACAATCTCTCGCTAAAAAAAAAAGAAAAAAAAAAGATTTCAAAAGGTGAGCTAAATCACTTCGAAAA
>JACEEZ010025324.1:297500-302500 GCA_016584305.1 Chionoecetes opilio | reverse complement strand
TCTTCTGCTTCCTCCCCCTCTTTTGTATCTTCTGCTTCCTCCCCCTCTGTTGTATCTTCTGCTTCCTCCCCCTCTGTTGTATCTTCTGCTTCCTCCCCCTCTGTTGTATCTTCTTTCCTCCCTCTTTGTACTTCGCTCTCCCCTCTGTTGTATCTTCTGCTTCCTCCCCCTCTTTTCTTCTCCCCTCTGTTGTATCTTCTGCTTCCTCCCCCTCTGTTGTATCTTCTGCTTCCTCCCCCTTTTCCTTCTCTCCTTCCCCTCCCCCCCCCCCCCCCCCTATCCAATGTATTAATGGATTGGGGGTTTCTTTTTAACCCCTTCACGCCCAGATCTTTCCTTTGCTATATAAAATCGTCTGTAGTTAGCCATATAATAACGAAAAGTCACTTAATATACCAAATTAGTTAGTCGTCAAGGATACTAAACAGGTCATAGCTATTAAATATTACTTATATTCACTAAAAAATCATCTATAGGTAGCCAAATTACAATGGCAATTACGTTCTGGGTCTCAAGGGTTTAATGGATTGGGTTTCTCTTATTAACCCCTTCACGCCCAGATCTTTCCTTTGCTATAAAAACATTGTCTGTTGTTAACCATAAAATTACGAAAAGTAACTGAATATACCAAATTAGCTACTGGACGAGGATACTAAACAGGTCATAGCTATAAAATATTGCTTATAATCACTAAAAATCATCTATTGGTACACAAATTACAATGGAAATAATGTTATGGGCCTCAAGGGGTTAAAGGTAAATATGAGGACAGTATTGGAGACGATGGAAATGATGAGATGAAGACAGTTTGAATGATCTTAATGGGTTGATCGTGATATTCAAATACCGAAGAATCTGAAACCCATCGGTCATATAGAGTTTCAGGGAATGTCAAAGGAATGCCTCGATGATTAATTAATGAGAATAAGAGCAAATAGATCATTAAGGGCAACAGTGATGAGGTCAAGTGGTGAGGTGACGCTGGAATGATGATGATGATGATGATGATGATAATGATGATGATGTGGTGCAGGTGATCAAGGCAGCAGATTAATCATTTAAGACGGATGACGCAAAAACAAACATGATGGACGAGCGATGCCACGAAAGCTGAGACGTGGAAAAATATTGACTGGAAGTGAAGAAGGTCGAATTATTATGAGAAGCGCAAGATGATCCTATGAAAGAGAGTAAAAAAATACATGTAAAATAGTTAAAAGGGTAGTTAAAAAGTTAAATAGGCGAGGAAGGTCTTTTAGATATGAGGGGCGCGAGAGGATGATGACCTGAACAAGTTTGTGAAATAGTTGATAATATAAGTAGTAACAATTAGTTATATAGGTAAGATAGTTCATTCCCTGGCAGGAGTGAGACAAGTTCACTGTGAGAGCCGAGAACATGAAGGAAAAAAAATGTGAGGAAGCAAAATGTGAGGTTTGTATGAGGAGGGCGAGAGGCTGACTGACATGATAAGTCTGTGAAATAGTTAAAAAGGTAGTTAAAAATAGTTAAATAGGCAAAATAGTTCCCCCCTGGCAGGAGTGAGACAAGTTCACTGTGAGAGCCGAGAACATGGACAATTAATAGTTAGTCAAGGATATGAGATGAGGGTGAAGTCAACGATAAGAATGTGTTGTAGACGTAAGTTTATTTTTTTCACCAGGACTAAGTGAGGTGTTTTATGATCAGTTCAATATGAGTAAGTACGTTGAATCACCCTTAACCCCTTGAGGCCCAGAACGTAATTTCCATTGTAATTTGGGTAGCATCAAACAATTTTTAGTGAATATAAGCAATATTTTATAGATATGACCTGTTTAGTATCCTTGTCCAATAGCTAATTTGGTATATTCAGTTACTTCTCGTAATTTTATGGCCAACAATATTAATTTTTTTATAGCAAAGGAAAGATCTGGGTGTGAAGGGGTTAAAAAAAACATTCATATAGCTATCAACGCAGCTTTCGAGGTAAAAATTCAATGTAACAGACACTTTACGCTCTATTAACTAAGCTTTTTGCCTCTTACTGTCGCGGTAAAAACACATGAATTCCATTGCTGAAGAGAACATTATCGCCTTTTCTTTAAAATGACATGGATTCCCTGCAACTCCTTCTACCACCACCATTACTTTTACCCAACCTCTGTATCTTTGAATAACAGCTTAGCCTCCTCCACCTTCATCAGTCCCCCGTGCCCCTTGCCCCTTGCCCACAGCCTCAACGCCTTCCCTGTCTCCCCTCTTGCCCACAGCCTCAACGCCTTCCCTGTCACCCCCTCTTGCCCACAGCCTCAACGCCTTCCCTCTATCAGTCTTTCCCCTTCAGGCCCTGGCGTCGCGGCGGTGCGGGGCGGACGGGGTGTGGGAGGGCGGGACGGAGCAAGGCTGGACCAACTATACCCTGTGTCTCGGCGCCTCTTCCAACATGACCCAGCCTGTGCCCTACACCGTGCTCGAGGTGGTGTGTGTGTGTGTTGTGTTGTGTGTTTGTGTGTGTGTGTGTTGTGTTGTGTGTGTGTTGTGTGTGTGTGTGTGTTGTGTGTGTGGTGTGTGTGTGTGTGTGTGTGTGGTGTGTGTGTGTGTGTGTGTGTGTGGTGCTGTGTGTGTGTGTGTGTGTGTGTGTGTGTGTGTGTGTGTGTTGTACCTGTACGGTGTGTGGTGTTGTGTGTGGTGTGTGTGTGTGTGTGTGTGTGTGTGTGTGTGTGTGTGTGTGTGTGTGTGGTGTTGATAAGCCCCTAGTGACGGATGTGTGTGTGTGTGGTGTGTGTTGTGTGTGTGTGTGTGGGGTGTGTGTGTGTGTGTGGTGTGTGTGTGTGTGTGTGTGTGTGCTTGATAAGCCCCTAGTGACGGATGTGTGTGTGTGTGTGTGTGTGTGTGTGTGTGTGTGTGTGTGTGTTTGTGTGTGCGTGTGTGTGTGTGTGTGTATGATGATGCCCCTAGTGACGGATGTGTGTGTGTGTGTGTGTGTGTGTGTGTGTGTGTTGTGTGTGTGTGTGTGTGTGTGTGTGTGTGTGTGTGTGTGGGGTGTGTGTGTGTGTTTTTGTGTGTGTGTGTGTGTGTGTGTGATAAGCCCTAGTGACGGCTGTGTGTGTGTGTGTGTCCCTCAGGAGTGGCTGCCCACCATCAAGCGGATGTCCCTGGTGGGCTACAGCGTGTCCCTGGCCACCCTGGTCATCTCCTTCACCATCCTCGCCTCACTCAGGTACGCCACCCTAGTCCCTGCCCCTGCACGCACTCTCTACTCCCTTACTCACCCTCACTCACTCCCTTCATTCGTACCTCTCTCTTCAGTCCCAAATCCCTCACTCACCCGTCTGTCTTCCCTCCCTTCACTCCTATCATTGTTAAGACCCTTATCACCACCACCACCACCATTATCATCACCACTACTATTAAGGAGGTGCATCATCACCCCCCTACACCACTACCCACGTTCTCATCACCACCACCACCCAGCCAGCACGCCAAGCTCTTCCCGCCTTTACTATCCCTCCTTCCCTCCCCTTCCTCACTGACACTATCCCTCCCTCCCTCCCCTTCCCCACTGACACTATCCCTCCCTCCCTCCCCTTCCCCACTGGCACAACCCCTCCCTCTCCCCCCCACCGGCACGACCCCTCCCTCCCCTATCCCACTGGCACTACCCCTCCCTTCTCCACCGGCACTACCCCTCCCTCTCCCCCCCGCCGTGCACTTCCCCTTCCTCCCCCTTCCCCTCCCCCCAACCCTAACCTCATTATGCCGGCCACTCAACGTGCATAATGAAATATAACGAGGAAGTGAAGAGGAGGGGCAGGAGGGGGGGAGGGAAGGGGGTAGGGAAGGTGCAGGAGGGGGGAGGGGAGGGAGGGGAAGGAGGGGAGGGGAAGGAGGGGAGGGGGAAGGGGGTTTAAGTACTGTTACCCTCATAATGGCGTTAATCTTCCCCGCTTTCCCTCCCCTTACAAATTGACTTCCCAGATAGGCCTATGTCTCTTAAGTAGCTCCCGTCATCTTCGCTTAACCTATTCCTTATCTTACTATCTTACTATCTTTCTCATCCTTATTTACTACACAGTTTCCTTGATTTTCCATTCTTTGCCTCTACTTCCCATAGTTTCATCATCGTCATTTTCGCTTAACCCCTTTCACTTCACGCCCAGATCTTTCCTTTGCTATAAAAAAAATGTATGTTGTTAGCCATAAAATTACGAAAAGTCACTGAATATACCAAAATAGTTAGTCGACAATGATACTAAACCGATCATATCTATTAAAATATTGCTTATATTCACTCAAAATTGTGTAATGGTAGTCATATTACAATGGAAATTACGTTCTGGGCCTCAAGGGGTTAACGGTTCTATTCCTCCTTATTGACTAGACCGTTTCCTTAATTGCTTTTCCTTAACCACTTGAGACCCAGAACGTAATTGCCATTGTAATTTGGGTACCATTAGAAGATTTTTAGTGACTATAAGCAATATTTTAATAGATATGACCTGTTCAGTATCCTTGTCGACTAACTAATTTGGTATATTCAGTGACTTTTCGTATTTTTTATGGCTAACAACATACATTTTTTATATAGCAAAGAAAAGATCTGGGCGTGAAGTGAAAGGGTTTAACAAATGACCTTATGATGAAACTGAGGGATTTTGTATGCAAAGTGGAAAATCTGACTGTTTTGGTAGGTGTAAGCGGTTCAGCTCTAAAATTTTTCTTATGGCGTCTATCCTTTCCTTCCTTATTGACTAGACCATTTCCTTGTTTTTCCTTAATTAATGCCTTCATCCTCTTTGCCTTGTAACTTCTTTTCAATCTCTTTCTTCTGACTCGTACCTTTCCTCGTCAATTACTGCTTCACTTTTTATCCTATTTTCTAACTTCTCATGGCACATTTTTGTTCGTGTAATATGACTTTCATTTCATCTCGGTTTTGTTTCGGCTTGAATGAAATGGAAAAACGTGGAATGAATGAAAGTAATGAGAACGAATTTATCTCTCTCTCTCTCTCTCTC